>CM053787.1:501158106-501383106 GCA_028749045.1 Cupressus sempervirens
TAATTAGGTATTTTAAGTTATAGACCATCACGAACATTGTTTATGATGATGGTCTATAATTTTAAAAAGCTAATAGACCTATTAAATAAATTTAATTGTGTTGTGTTTTATCAGCTTGACCTGCTATGCATGTATTTGAATATAGTTGCATGTGCATTCTCAATTTAGATTGGCAGAATCTTATTTTGGATGCGACAAAAAAATGACATGCTCCAAAAGATGGGAAAATGATGTCACTTTTGCAGATTTGGAACATTTTTTTGTAGTTTAAACATTAATAATTTCTTAAAGATTTTAGATGCTAATGAGAAATTTAGATGTTATGGGGAGCAGAGTCAAATGAGCTTCCACCTTCACGTGATTCACCCTGATTAGTAGAGAATATTAAACTATTCTCAAAACAAAATGAAGGTCAATATTAACCTATGAATTCATGACAATATTAACCTATTATTACATCATAGCTATTCAATGTTTGCCACCAATTTTTTTTTATTAATACAGCACACCATCACAATTACGATGGTTGGTCATCGATCCTACCACATGCTCATCCCAATTGTGATGGATGTTTTCAATAGCTTATGGTGGGGCCTATAGCATTTCTGTCACATAGATGCCACAATTGTGATAGTGTCTTCAATAGATTTATGTCGCAATTGTTATGGTGAAAGTGAATGGTTTGCCAGAATGATAGCCTAAATTATGACACCTGTGATTGTCACAATTGTGATGGTAACCCTTTCTATCACAACGTGTGACAGCAAAAGTCTGACACATGTCTGATGAGAGCCAATTATGACTGATGTCAGTTAGGTGACAGGTTACCATCATAATTGCAATGGGTTACCTTCATAATTGTGATAGATTACTATTGTAATTGTCGCAATTCGGGCCCAAATGTAGTAGTGATCTAAAATTCTTCCTTAAGCTACCTCACTTTCCTATTCCTAAGATGAAATTTATTGGCATCTCAAATGAAATTGAACTCCAATTGCATGAAATGAAGTCACATGTGTCTCTTGTACATTAAAAATGCACATTAAATTTTCCATGATAAGGATAAAAAGGTATTTTTTTTGCAAGTATTTCTTTGAGATGATTTCCATATAATATCCCTGGAAAAAGGGTAATAGTGAGTATGACAAGGATGGTGCTGCAAGAAAATGTTGTTGCACAATGGAGTATGGCAAGGTTTCAGAGTTGTGAATTTTCACAGAGAAATAGGTAGGTCTTCATAATTTCAAGGGATCTTTGGAGTTTGATAATATTTTTAGAAGGAAAGAAATCATCCAACCAGCCAAGCCCTTTTTTGTGAACCCCATATTTCAATTTTAGAAGATGAGGAAGATGCATAGGATGCATAGTTCAACATTTTAAGATCAAACTTCTCACCCGAATTTCCATAAAAATGGACTAGGAGAATTACGTTTAAATGATGGTGTTAAAAACATGGCACATAAAAATTGCTATGATGTGCCATGGCTAGTAGTTCAGGGTTGGCGGGCTTTTGAAGTGGGTGATGTAGAAAGATGCACAATGGACAAGCCCAAAAGGGAGCTAGACAAACTAATCAACAAGTATTTGATATATGATTAGGTTCGCTAATTGGATCTCTGATTGTACCTCAAAAGTAGCATTCAAAAGATCACCAAATCAATCAATCAGCATAGCATCATCTCAAGGATATAGAGTCTCGAGTTGGCCATAATGTGCAGAAGTATAATGAAAGCTCACAACACAAATCTTGTATCTTGTTCAATTTAAAACCATTTGCTAAAATTTGGAGCAAAAAAAATACAAATGGGATTGATTTATACTCAATAGGATTAGACTCAGGGAAAGATACGATCGTTATTCAAAGGGATCAAGAAATCACTATTTCATTATTTGACAAACTCATATCCCCTCATGTTCTATTGTTGAAGGAGACTATCCTGATTGATAAGTGTTGGAATACATAATTAAAAATTGAAGATATTTTTATGTGGGCCAAGTCTAATTGGAAAGGGGTTAAGGATATTTTCTTAATTGAACCAAATTCTTATTTTTTCACTCCTCTATTTGAGTACAAAGGTCATAGAGATTATGCTCATAAGTACAAAAACTAGTTTTTTGACAAAGTGGTTTATTCACAATCCCACGGACTTCAAATTACTTTCTTGATCCTACAAATTGTATTTATATACCATTTTTGATATCTTTTCCTTTAATTCCTATAGAATATAGAGATCCAAAGATTGTTAAGCTTATAGAAAATAATCTAGGAGTGTTTTTGAAGCATGACCTGATTCCTTTTGAGGATTTTAGTAGAGAAGTTAGAGTATGTGTTTTATTAAGATTAACCAAATCTTTACCATCTCGAGTAAGATTAGAGTCTAAATATGGATCATGGAATCAAGTAATTAATATTGAAGATGCTAATTCAGTTCAACACCATGAAGAGAACTTGGGTCACTTTACTTATCAATCCCAATGTATGATTTGTCATTATAGACCATTTTTCAAGAATACTTTTTTATTTTAGAAAATTTGTGAATATGATACATTTTAAGATCAAATCAATAGAATTTTGGAATGATTGGTATGCTTCTTTTTCTTTTTTTATGACTACAAAATTCCATCAGATTTTAGGCACATTGAAGTTTTTGGAGTTAGCACATTCAAGGTATGACACTCTTTGCTAACTACTTTTCTTTCTTCCCTTAAAAGCTAATAGATAACTAAAATAGCATAATGACAAAGCTCTTGTTGAAGATTTTCTTCTAGATTGTTACCTCATATCAACATAGTACTAAATCTCTTGTTGAAGATTTTATTCTACATAATTGCCTAATACTTACATAATATTTTGAGATCCACATTTAATGACACCAAATCATATATTTTTATTCAATAGCTGATGTTAAAGTTCAATAGAAAAAGGAGTACTTTGTGGATAAAGTAGTATAACATTGCTTATATCATGTAATGCAACAGTCAATTGGTTGCAAAGGTTAGATGTACAACTTACTTGAAAAAAATGATGGTGATATAAATGAAGTAGTTTCTGAATTCTGTGACCATGAAATTGAATTTTGCAAGAAAATTATGGTTGGTACCAAAATGAATCCCAGGGTCAATAAGGAACCAATGAGTGAGAAGTTTGCAGGTGATAGATTATCTGAGCAATCAAATTCTGTCTCTAATATTGCCATGGCCAAAAAATAAGGATCCCATTCACATGTAGCACTTGACAGTAAAGAATTCAAAATACTAGATATCTCTCAAGTTTATGTTTTAGATTTAAACTTTTTATTTTAATTTATTTTGATCAAAATTCAAGATTTTCCTTCCAAGAATTTTTATCAACATGAGGTTGAGATTAAGTTCACCATTATTTATGGTAATGGCTAGAAATTATTCTAGTGCCTTGCCCATGGGTTTGATATGGTGGTTATAGATGAAGCTTCCCAAGTTAGTGAAGCAAGTATACTACTTCTACTTTTTCTGGGTGTTTCAAGGTGTTTTCTTGTTGGGGATCCACAATAGTTGCCCACAACTATAATCAACTAGGCTACAGAAATGTTTTAATATAGAATTTTTTTTGAGTTCTTCCAATAAGCAAGTTGTCAAACCATTTTATCATATATTCAGTATTGAATGCATCCTCAAATTCAAGATTTTCCTTCCAGACATTTTTATCAAAATAGACTTAGTGACAGTAAAAGTGTTACCATGAGACATAATGAAATCTATTATAAAGATCATTTGTTGAGACCATACTTATTTTATGAGTTAACTCATTGAAGATAATACTATAGAGGTGGTTCTATTTCTTATCAGAATATCCATGAAACCTAATTTTCTTTGCAATTATATGAGCACCTTCAAAGAGTTTCCTAGGCTACATGTATAAAAGTTTATGTGGAACATCATCCCATACAAGCTTTAGATGAAGTGTTTGCAATGAGAGTTTGACAACGTCCCCAAACCTAATTAAAGGAAAGGTGTATATATCAATAAAGTGGATTCCTTTCAAGGTCAAAAGCATGATGTAATTATATTTTCTTGTGTGTGACATTCAAATCATGGGGTTTGTTTAGTAGCTTATATTTGTCACATGAATGTAGTATTAACATGAACTCATAGAGAACTTTGGGTTATGGGTAATGTAGTTGCACTGAAGCAATCAATTAACTAGTCATCTTTAACTGAAGATGCAAAATATAGGGTTTGTTTTATGCACATGGAATCTCTACCTAGAGATTGTTTGGTTTTAAATCAATCTTCTATTGATTCATCACAAACAAGGGTTCCTCTAATATGACACTACCATGGTTGGGATGTCTGATTTAGAGACAACCCGATCACATGGAGATAGTTTGGGAACTATTTGGATGAGTGGTGAAAGATCCAATTTAGTTTCCAAAAATGGGGCTTACAAAAATTCAAGGCATAATTTTGAAAATTATTTGAAGGACATTGGATCTTCTTTTGAGAAATCACAGGAGGCATGGCAACTGTCTTTGGCTAGAGCAGGTAGAATTACACCAAAGGACCAACAAGGAAAATATCATTGACCATCAGCATGATCTTATTGAATTGTAGGCAAATATGCTAGAAAAAATGAGATGTCCTTTTTGGCATTCTATATTCTTTCATATTCTTCAACAACCAATAGGAAGACTTGTGTCTAAGAAAATGAAATATCTTTTGTGGCTTGTTATGTATTGTTGCATTTTTAGTTGTCAATAGAAAGGCCCATGATGCATATGGTTGAAAGAGGTTTCCTGATAAATTTATAGCTTGGTTGCTGAAGAATTTGACAAATAGAAATAAGCATGGAAAGCTTAAATTTTCTATGAAAATCCATGAAGTTGCATGCATAGTGAAGTTTTTGTAATCATAATAGGCACTTGTTTTTAGATTTTTCAACACATTCTTTTACACTTTAAATAATTATACAAATTAAGGCTCCAAATATTTCCAAGAAAAAGGCTCAATCAATTTTCCTCATTACAATTTATAAATTCCATTTGATGCAAGAAATACAAATTTACTACACATGACATAAAATTGACTCTTATGTGTTAACCTTTATGATGTAGAAAATAAAGGTATATAGCAAATTTTAGAATGAGATAATTTGAATTGCTCAGCATTATTTCTAGCAATTAGGATTGAATGTGAAGGCCAAATCTTGTTCAGTTGACAGATGGTAAAAATATTATTGACCTATGTTACAATACCCAAGAAAAGAGCATTGTGTTAAGAAGCTTAAAATCAGATATTAATGCTGGAGGAGTCAAGTAAAGCCACTATAATGTAGTATCTTTTTCTAAACTTCAAATTTGATGTTTTTCTCTTGCATATTTTATTTTAAAGTGGTGATTACTACGTCTTACTTCTTCAGATCTAATTAAAACCTTGTTAAACAAAATTATGTACAAATTAATGTATAAGGTTAATATGTGTATGTCATACAATGGAATAGCAAGGGATATATAGCTTGTAGTAGGATTCAGATAAGTCTTGTTTGAATGAAATAATAAGATCTTACACTCTATGCAATTAGTTTCATTACACACAAAGAGAGTTGATATGCAAACTTGGTACCTTTAGAAGAGGCTCCTCATCATGATATTGGTTGCTTGGGAGTTATGGGAGTTTCTCTGTATTAGGATAGAAATGATATTAAGCTAATGAGTGACCACAATTTAAACAAAGTAAGGAGATGATTGAATCAATATCTGATAAAGTATTTGATCATGATGCTAGCTAGGTTGGAATGAAAAAGTGAATACTATATACTTCATAAAGAGATGTGAGTATCACATAAGGCTTTTTCTTTAAGTAGATTGATCATATTGTCTTGTCATTTTTCCTTTCGATTTTTGAAAAGCAATGATCTAGAATAACTATACTACCAATAAACATGAAGGAGGATCCATTTAATTGATTTAAAGAAAAAAATCTCAAAATAAATAAGGGATGTCCACTTTTCAATTTTTGACTTCACAGAATTCACCATCTATTGTTCCTTTTCATTAAAAGATATGTGGGAATGTTTAGGACTCTCAAAAGAAGGGCCAATACAAATCAAAACTTATGGATATTCAAATGGTAGCTTAGTGTTTCCCATGATTTGGGGCAAAAAAATTTGGAAAGACTTCAATATTTCGTTGAGGGAAAATATTTTACTTACTTTGAGAAGAAAGCTTAGATTTCTTCACTTTATTTTCAACATTTGATGCTAATTTTCTTTTCAACTGAATCAATTTTGTTTTTCAATACTGATCAGAATTCATCAAAACAACACTTGTGAAAGGATTAGGGTATTTACTCTATGACTCAAAATCACTCTAGATCTTCTTAGACTGATAGTCGGAGTTTTTTTTTTACACTCATTCTTATCAAATATTTGAACCTTGAAATGCATCCCACAGACGTACTAGAAAATCCCCAAATTTTATGGCGTGTTGATATATAAAAATTTCCCAATCCACAACAAAAAAATTCAATTCTAGTACCTATAATACATAGTTTGACATCCCACCACATACCAATTGGACCTCGCAAAACCCCATTTGGCTCCTTTCCAATTTTGCTTCTGAACTTTTGACCAAATGCGAGAGGAATACATTGTCATAAACAAAACCTAGCAAAGGTCTAAAGGGGGGAGAGCATTATTGCAAACATACCTTACACATTACTCGCATCGATTTCCAACTTTGAGATGCATGCATGTAGTTTTAGACCTCTTTGCTTAATGTTCAATATTAAATGTTGTCTTTATTAAATTTATCATAACACTTTTTACTGCTATATTTGAGTTCAATAAAATATCATTTCTTTCAGCTTTTTATTGTTCACTATGATCCAATCTTATTTCCAAAATGATATTTATAAGGCAATGGCAAAACACAATCTACACTTTAAGTTTCTCATAGTGATGTTTATTATGATTTTTGGCTATAGCCATGAACTCATAATTGTATAAGTTTGGTAATTGTGAGTTGAGTATAATACTTTTTTGGTTATTTATTTGGTTATTGTTAATTGTAATAATTATTATTTAACTATTTTAATATTAGGGGAATAGATGCACTAGTCTTTGAGTCGATCATACATGTACTAAAAGTACCTTTTTTTGGTGAGCGACTATTGGGGTGTGAATATAATGAGTTTTGGAAAAATGTTGTAAAATAGAACTTTTAGAGCACCTTGTACTCTAGAAGTTCTACAAAGTTCCATAAATGCAGAAAAGCTAAAAGGTTAGCTTTAAGCTTTTCAATCACCTACGAGGTTCACCTAAAAAATTGGCACATTGAGACATACAGATTGGAGTTCTAGGTATGAGAAGCTAGCCTCGTGACTACTGGATCTCTTCCCCTAGTCAAAATTATTTTAATAAGTAATATTATAATATTTTTAATCAAATATTATTTATATTATATTGATTCATATTTGATTAAAATTATTTATATATTGATTAATAATATACAAATGAATAATGACTTTGATAAGTAATATTATATTGACATATTTCTATTGTATTTACTATTAGTATTAATATAATTATTTATCTATGATATTGTATAATTATTATGGAAGAAATTTAGACATGTAGCTATATTCAAAGGGATGTGTATTTGAATGTATTGGAATACATTGATATTGCACATATATTAATTATGGACCTAAGTTCTTTTAATCATGATTGCTCTTTTTTTCAATCTTTTTTATTTTATTATTCAAGTTTGTATTCAAGTTAAATGAAATATATCATGTAAATTATATACCTAGATTATATATATTTTAATGTATATTACTTGCTTTAAAAAAATTATTTTAGGCGTGTATTAGTGTTAGCAGGCATTTAATTTACATTAGTATATTTTTTTTCAAATTTTAACTTTTAAATTATTTTCTCTTCTTGGTTACATTATTTTCTTTCTTTTTTGTATTCTTTTATTTTGACTTTTAGAATGCTCTCCTTATTTTCTTTGTTACTATGGACTCTCTTATTCTTCTACCTACTTTTTGTTCCTTTTCTTTTTTTCTCTTAATTATTCTCATTTGTTGTGCAATTTTAAAGTTTTGTTAAGTAATTTTCCTTATTATTGTTTATAATCTTTTTGATGTTTACTTTTGCCTATTTTTGTTGATATTCTTTTGTGTTTTTTTATTTTTCTATTTATAATTTTTGTTCATTTTAGATTATTTTCTTTCTAATTTTATTTGTTTCTTTTTTTTCAATAGATTTATTTTATTTATATGGTTTTCTTGGCGTCTTCCATTATTTTTTAACCCTTTTTTCCATCTTGGTTGGGTTTAGGTCTTGTCACTCTTGGTCTTTGTGTGTCTACTGTAATACCTCAAAATTGGCTCATTGCCATGATACCAATTCTAGTCTATTTTTTATCAATCCTAAGACCTATTTTAATAGGCAATTCTTATTCTGCTACTCGCTACTTGACTTAATTGTCAAATGTAGAAAACTTAAATCTACATTCATCATACTCTTTATTTAATTCCTAAAGTATTGATTCATATTAGTCACATTAAACCTATTGATTACAATTTAATTTAATTTAAAGTATTTACACTTTAATTAAATTAAATTATGTCCTAAGGCTAATGTACTAAGGAATTAAATTAATTTAATTTAATAAATACGCCTATTTTTAATTAATTAAATAAAATTATTTAATTAAATAGAAATTTATTTCTAATTAATTAAGAAAAATTATTTAATTAAATAGGAAGCCATTCCTAATTAATTAAATGAAGTTATTTAATTAAATAAGAAAAGTGTCTCTAATTAATTAAATAGAATTATTTAATTAAATGAAAAAAGGTAATTATGAGAGCATATCTCATTTTATTAAATTAAATATCTCTCCTAATTTCTCTTCAGTTCAAGAATGGAAATTTCCAGTTCACTACTGATCAAATTAGAAGTGACCCAGATCACTTGCTTTTACACTAAAGTCTATCTGAGCTGACTAACTCTTACACTCAGATCTGAGTTAGTTAACTCCCTTTAATTTGTGAATCTCCCACCTTAACTGAATCTCACCTTTAATCCTGACCATTGATTGAAATCAATCTCAACCGTTGATGGATTCCAGGAAAGTCTATTTAAGAGACCCTCATTTCTTCATTTTGGAGAATGAAGAAGAATTTGCATCGAATTGCTGCCAAATTGCATACTCATTTAAGCTTATTACATTCTCATAGATTTTCATTGTTAGCTTAATTCCCATCTAGATCTAATATGCATACATCTTTAGCATAGTTTCTTTTATATGTTCTTAGACTAGTTTGCATATCTCATTTTAGATTAATTTGCATATTCACATAGAATAGTTGCATCTTATTTTCAAATCCTTTGTTCTTAGAGGGTCTAGTTGCTTGCATCTCGATTCTGAGAATATTAACGGGCAAAATCCCTTTAGATAGAAGGCAACAGGTCGACTTGTTGGATGATTTTTGGATGGACAATCCAATGTTCATTCCAAGATGATTCCTCATATAAAGACCATGTTGAAGTGTGTGTGTAAAGCGTAAGGCCACATCCCACATATACATTTCTGGCGCCCACTGTGGGGCCAAGAAAATCAATTTCTCTGGCCTTATTCTGCATTTTTAAAATCATTTTTGTATTCTCTATCTGTACGATTCTGTACAAGTTATGAATCTTCGCGCGAGACTATTCATTTTTGCACGAAGATTCTAAATCTTCGTGCAAAGATTCTCTGTGTGTCATGAGAGAAAGTGCCTGAGCATGTGAAACTTTGTGCAGCACCTGTTTCTTCATGTGAGCTGTAAAGAAATTTTGTGTGAGCCTAAAATAATTTCATGCGGCTCTGTCAGAGATCTCGCACGAGATCTTGTAACAGTAGCTTTAGTTTTAAACATTTTTTGATTTACAGATTATCTAATTTTACTAACGTGTGTTATTTTGAATCTATTTCTCTAATTTCTTGCAGTAACTGTTATTTGTAGGATGTTTGTCAAAGATTCCTTTAAAAAACCCACTTGAAAATGGATTGACTATTTGCTTGCAGGATGCTTGTCGAAGATACGCTTGTCAAAGACCATATTTCAAACCCACAAAACAATATGTGTCTTCTTTTTATGCTTTCAAAACTAGTCTAATTAGGGGCTTGTGAACTTCCTAGGGTGCAAGATGGGAGAATAGGGGAATATGCTCTTCACTTCTTGGAGGTCATGACCAAGAGTGAATCAGAAACCTAGACACTTCCAAAAGATGACATTCTGAAGAAGGCAAGCAACTTGGTGGTTCTCCAAAGCTTGTTCTCTTCTATGATAAGACAATAATTTCATTTAAGGGAATTAAAATCTTTAAGGAAGAATGAGCTTGGATTGATTAACCCAAGTCGGTAATTAATTTGTCTTGCATGTTTGGGCGAGGAAATAAGGTAGAGGATTATGCTCTTTCCCCTTGAGGGAAATCAAAAACTTAGACGCTTAGATCTAAACCACCAATCTATGTCAATCCTTTAGAGGGTCTTTCGGAGTGGTCCAACCTTCGGGAATGACCCAAGTGAGCACACTCCTTTCGCCAAAGATTCCAACCCACTATAATCAAGATGCTTTGTAGAGCGAAAGACTCCAAAGCCGGATTAATTTCTTCCCCTTAATTCTTGATATCACATATCAAGGGAAACTTTGTCTGTGCACTGATCAGTGCTGACCCCTGGCTTGTTAAGTAAGTAGTGTGCACTTTTAGATGCTGGTGTGAGCTGTTAGCTTCAACTCCGCTTGTGGAGCCACCGGAGATTAATTCGAATAGAAGCCAAGTCAAAACTTCTCAGTTAGAAGCCACTCGATTCACCTCCAGAAGGAGGCATAATCTTTGTGCAAGGAGGGGGAAGAATCTCTCTTGTAGAACTCACCATAGGCATGCTACTAGATGTTTGAAGGTGGTATACGCACTCATCCCCTACCGCAAGGGCACTTGTTCAACGTATACTATTGAGTCCTTTGAATATATCGAAAACACAGGTGCCCTCTAGGGGGTGACATGTCTGTGTGAGGTACACGCATGCGTATAAGATGTGGGACAAACGTTTTGCCTTCTCTACCAATTTTTATTTCTAGGGATAAAGCGTGTTTGTTATCCAATCATCAAAAAATTCCAAACCAGTTACAACAAACAAAGGTCAAGACTCCCCTATCCCATCAAGTTACTTTGTCCTCGGCAGGAATTTTTTCAACTACTGCTTACTTCCCACTATCTTGTTTAAACACTTTGCCTGGATTGAAAACTCAAAACATTGTCCAAACATCTTACTAGGTCAACCTTGTTGTTTGTCTAATCAAATCTATCTAATAAATCTGTCCAATCTATCTGAAAAGTCCAAAAACCTTATCAAATTTAGTCATTGTTGTAAAACTGGCCTACCTTCTTGTGCGAAAACTTTTTCAGTCTCGCGCGAAATCATTTTTTCCTCGCGCGAAATTGTTTTGTCCTCGCACGAAATTAAACTATTGTCATGAGTCTTCACACAACCCCTAAACTTCTTTGCGCGAAATTAAACCACTGTCACTGACTTTCGTGCAATCTAGGAAACTTCTTCGCGTGGCCTATAAAGGTTTCTCGCACGAGATCTTATGTCAACATTTTCACTTTTGGTCTATTTTAGCTATCTACGGCCTGCACGCTGCCCTTTTCTATGTCCGTTTGTCACTTTTTGTCTACAAACAGTCCTAAAATAGTGGCACTCTGCTTTGCTAAGTGCTTGTATATTGCACTTTGACTAGTCTCATCTCATAAGTTTTTTTTTTTGTCCTCGTCTTAATGCTTGTCATACTTTGTGTCGCATTGGTCATAATCTTTGGCTATTCTAGCCTTTAAATCAGACCATTTGTACCTTGGTGGACAGCATTCTTGCTATTATCTTGTCCTCTTTGAGACTCAGTCTTAGTGTAGTCCTTGTCCAGGTTCTAGCTTCTTGTCCTTGTCTATGACTGTCACAACCAAAAGCGACAATGTGTTTTATCCCCATAACCTTAGACATGGTCGTGCTAGGGGATGTAATCGCAGTAGAGGTCACTTACCTTTCATTATGCAATATGTATCTAGTTCAGCTAGTGAGGCATCTTCACGATCTCCCTCACCTACCAAGTCATCTCAAGTTCAGCAAACATTTTCCATAAACTTGCAACAAATTAGGAATCCTTTGTACCAAGAGGATACTAAGATAGGTAGAGGTCCTGCATTACCAAACATGATGTCTAATCCTTTTTTTAGAGGATCTTTTGAAACACAACACACTGAAATAGAACACATTCCTATAATGACTAATCATGAACCTAAACATGGTAGTCATAGTTGACATCAAGAACCACCTAGGAATGACAAAGAGAAAGAGAAAGACTATGACACCGATGAGGAACAGGAAGAGGTGGAAGTACTCCCTGAACACATAGCAAAATGTCAAAGAGACAAAAACTTCCAAAAGGTCATGGGAATCCTACTCAATGAAGAGAAAGACAAATACTTTCCCAAACTTGCCCAAGAGGGAGCAAAGTTACCTTCTCATTTCAATGTGGAAACCATTGTCACACTTGAAGAAGAAACTGAGACCTTTAAACTCCAAAAATAATTGAAAATTATGCAAGACCAATTGGCTCAAATGATGCGTGAGAAAGAGAAACCCACAAAGGCATACACATTAGACGCTCTTTGTCCATTTCCATTTGACAAAAGCATAAACATGCCACCCTTCCCATGAGGTGTAGAACTACCCAAATATGACAAGTATTTTGGTACTACTAATCCCCAAGATCACTTGCAAGAATTTGGTGCTTTGTCTATGGAGTTTATACACGATCAAACCTACCTCATGCGTTGATTCCCTGGAAGCCTAGGTGGTCAGGCTTTGGAGTGGTTCTCACATTTACCTCCCGGTATCAAGACGTTTGACAAAATTGCCAATCTATTTGTTCAGCAATATTCTCATAACATACAACACCCTATCAATATTCGAGATCTATGCAACCTTAAACAGAAAGCTGGAGAACCTTTTCTCACATTCTTCCAATGGTGGAGACAACTATACACTAAGTATTCCTGTAAAATCCCAGAAATGGAGAAACTTGACATTTTCACTGATAACCTCTTACTTGATTTTAGATATAGAGTCCAACTACAAGGTCCATGTACCTTTGAAGACATGATTACACAGGCTATCTATATCAAAGAATTTATGGTCAAGAAAGGTGAACTCACTCTTCAAAGAGACATAAAACAAGGTTCCACTTCCAATAGGGATAAAACCAAACATGTCAACTAGAACCAAGAAATTGTACACGATGGAGTTGTTGACAATGTCACACCCAAACTTGCTAAAGCTACATTTAATCTCACAGATGGCCTCAAAGTGGCCAAAAATGTTGAGAAACCTCCTCCTGACAATAAGACATATGGTAACAAACCGAGAAACTCTTGGACAACATGCCCCAAATGAGAGTATACACCTTTGGGAGAACCTTTGGATGTGGTTTACAAAACATTGCTACAGCATAAGCTTATTTCACCAATAGATAAGCCTCATCCCTATGATCCACAACCACGTCCACCATGGTGGAATGAGACCTTGTTCTATGAGTATCACCAAAACAAGGGACACAAAACTAGCAACTATATAAACTTGTGACATAAAGTCTAGGACATGATTGATGTTGGTGATCTTGTGGTAGATGGACATAACAAAAACTCGGATCACAAGGCATTCAAAGAACCTTTTCTAGCTTATGAAAAAGGAGAGACTTCAAAACCACAACCCTACAATAAGGTCAACTATACATATTCCAATGATGACAATGTCATTCACATGGTTGAACCTGTGGATTTTGAATACTGCAATGTTATTACCATTAAGGGCAAGCAAGATAATGATAAACCCAAGACACCATTTGTCTTGAGGGGCCCTACTTCCGATGAAATGGATAATACACCTTCACAACATTGTGCTAACACTATTACTCACTCTCGCGCCAAGTCGATGCTCAAAGGCCCTGTGCCTCCTACTTCAAGTCTTGAAAAACACAAAGATAAAACCCTTGTTGGTCCATCTTTCAAAGGTGCAAAACCCACAACGAACTTGACAGCAACTAGTTATAGTGTTCTCGATCAGTTGAAATGAACTAATGCTCAGATTTCCATCTTTGAGCTACTTGAAATCTCACTTTCTCACAAGCAGATTCTATATAAAGCCCTCGCTGAGGAAAATGTTCCTCAAGATCTTGATCTTGAATGATTCTAATCCATGGTAGGTCACCTGACCTTGCCATATCTTATGACTTTTTGAGGAAGATGACAACTCGCTGAGTCACCCACACAATCAACCTCTACACATTGAGGTTATGATCCATCAGACATGCATTCATTGGGTATTCATTGATAACAGTGCTGGCATAAATATTGTCTCTACTGCTTTGCTTAGACAATTGAATTATTCTGAGGACTCTATTGATCCTTGACGAAAGATCACTATCAAAGCATATGACAAAGTGGAATGAAAGTCTCTAGGTCTTGTGGTTTACCAATTTGCATCGGTCCTGTCGAAAGGGATGTCACCTGTCAAGTGCTTGACATTCCCTTGGCCTACAACATTCTGTTAGGACGGTCATGGATACATGAGATGTGTGTTGTGCCATCTACTTACCATCAATGCATCAAGTTCCCATTTCATGGCTCCGAAGTTACTATTCCTACCACTACTAGTTACACCTGCAATATGCTCAAAGCTACTAAAACTTTCATCCCTGCTAACAATGAGTCCACTAATTATCATGACAATAAGCTGAAACAAATTGAGCAGTCATTCAAACTAAAAGAAACTAGTATGGGAAAATACCACATTGAATCAGTGTTGTCATTGACATCTCTCCCAGAGTCTCCTCGACATTATGGGAGACCTTCAGAGGCAAAGAAGTCATTCGTGTTGATGCCTCAGACCAAGTATAATGGCACTTTTTTCAAGGCTATTGTTCCCTTAGAGGATGAAAGTGAAAATAGAGCCATTGCTGCATGGCTTTATAGAGAAGAGACTCTAGTGGACCTAACAAAACAAGTTTGAGAAATTACTCCTAAGAAATATGGGCCTGGTCTTCGGCTTATGAAGCAATTTGGTTACAAGGGAACTGGTCCTATTGGCTGCAATAACAATGGCCTAATTGATCCTATCAAAGCAAGAGCTCAAAGCAACCGTGATACAATTGGCCTAGGATTTAAGAAGGTTCCTTTTCATTTGGGACAAAATAAATTCATACCAACATTTGAGAGTTCATCTGAAAATGAGTCACAAGCTGAGTCAAATACTCAAGAGGAAGAATCTGATGATGAGGATTCCTATCCTCATCCTATCCCTTATGATCTCGCTAAATTATTTGCTGAGCCAGATGACTTTGTGCCATGTGTTTGTACTATGGATGATACTAGTGATTCTTCTGAGGACAATACTAAGCAATTCAAATATCATTCAGAAAAGGGAGAATCTAGTCACTCATTCTATGTTGAGTATTTGTGTAAGAACCCAAAGAATGAAGGTGACTATGTCCCTATCATTGTTGGGGAGTTCTATAATCTCTCACCATGTAGCACAGATTCTAAAGAATATGAGTTTGACTCTCTTTCAGAAGCGACTACTGATAAAGACATTGACCAAGTGTATGTCTATGAAAACCAAATCAAAGTGGATGAAACATCTAGGGTTAGTTCACATGGGTCAGATCCAACTAGTGTCCTAGGATCATCAATTACTAACGTTCATACTCTGAGGCATTTGAACACACCTATGGACGAGGTCGCCATAGGTCTTGAATTGTTGGTCCAAGCACTTAATGACTATACTATGAAAACAATTAAACCAACCACTACTCTCTCACTCACACATCCTCAACTTATAGACTAGAACCCCAATGCATCTAGCGAAGTCCCCACATTCTAGAATGACTATGCTCTCGCCTATTACCTAAACGCTATCGAACCCATAACGTCTTCCACCAATGAGTAGAGCATCGACATGACTGAGGTTGACATCAAATATCTCAGTCACACAATTAAAAAGAAAAAATGCAAAAGGTCTGATGGTGAAAACCACATTGTGGTAGTGTCAAAACCCAAAAAAGTAAACACAAAAGATGTATCCAAGGGTGAAAACCTCTCTGAGGCACCTGCAGATGAGATATTTGATGTCCTTCCCAGTCACTTTCAAGAGAGATCATCAGTGTTGATAGAGCCAACATAGCCAATTAATCTGGGCACAGAAGAACATCCTCATATGATACATCTGGCACAGTCACTGTCACCTGAAGAGAAGGAACAATTCATTGCCTTTTTCAAGGAAAAGTAAATAAATTTTTCCTAGACGTAATTTGACATGCCAGGATTGGATCCTAATCTTATCATGCATCATTTTTCCATAGCACCAGGCATCAAACCAGTTAAATAGAAGCTTCAAAAAATGCACCCTCGCGTTGCATTGCTCATCAAAGCAGAATTGGAGAAACTCCTAAAGGCTGGTTTCATCTGTGCAATTGATTATGCCGAATGGATATCTAATATTGTTCCAGTTTCCAAGCATGATAAATCTATAAAGGTTTGTACTAACTTCCATGATCTCAACTTGGCATGTCCTAAAGATGACTTTCCACTCCCTAATATTGATATGATCATGGACATGACAGCTGGCTATGAGATGTACTCACTTATGGATGGTTTTTCTAGATACAATCAAATAAAAATTACACCAGAAGATCGGGAGAAAATGACTTTCACATGTGCATGGGGAACCTTTTGTTGGAATGTGATGCTATTTGGTTTGAAGAATGCTGGTGCTACATATCAGCGGGCTATTACTATAATTTTCCATGACATGATGCATAGAACCATGGAGGACTACGTTGATGATACCTTGGTCAAAAGTGCTAAACACAATACTCATCTACAAGATTTGGGTCCCATCCTAGATCGTATGGAAAAGTTCAATCTTCAGCTCAATTCTAAGAAATGCACATTTGGTGTCACATCAAGAAAGTTGCTAGGATACATCATCTCTGCAAAAGGAATTGAAGTAGATCTAGAGAAAGTACAAGAAATAATGGACATGCCACCACCTTGGAACATCAGTCAGATGAGAGGACTACAGGGAAGGCTTCAATCTATTCATAGGTTTATTTCACAATTAGTGGATAGATCACAACCCTTCACAAAGACCTTACATAAGGGTGTGAAATTAAATTGGAGCCAGGATTGTGAGCAAAGTTTAACACAGATCAAACAATATCTTGTCAATCCACTAATCCTAATGCCTCCTATTCATGGGAAGCCTTTGCTTTTATACATTTCAGCTACTGAAACATCTTTGGGAATCCTATTGGCTCAAGAAGATAAGGACAACAAAGAAAGAGCTATTTATTACTTGAGCCAGACAGTGGTCTCTTATGAGAAGAACTATAGCATTATTGAGAAAGCTTGCTTGGCAGTTGTCTTTGCTTCCCAAAAGTTGAGACACTATATGCTTGCTCACACTACATGGCTCATGGCTAAAATAGACCCACTAAAGTACTTGCTCAGTAAGGCAGCTCTCACAGAAAGATTGGCTAAATGGGTTATGATACTTAGTGAGTTTGACATCCAATATGTTGAAAGCAAGGCTATCAAGGGATAGGCAATTGCAGATCAACTGGCTGAAGCACCCATATAGAGTCTTCTGCCAATGAACATTGATTTCCCAGATGAGTCGATTCTAACACTCACGTACCACACATGGGTTATGTTCTTCAATGGGTCCTTCACACAACAAGGATCAGGTGTTGGATTACTCTTTATTACACCACAAAGATACTCATTGCCCAAAGCGTACAAGATTATGTTTCCTTGTACAAACAACATTGTTGAATACGAGGCTTTGATTAATGGCATGAAAATTGTAGCTGAATGGAGAGTGGATCAGTTAGATATCTTTGGTGATTCTCAGCTTGTTATCAATCAGGTTAATGATGTGTACCAAACAAAATATGAGAAACTAATTCCTTACAAGCACATGGTTGATGATTTAAAGAAGTATTTTGCACACATCACTTTTCATCAAGTTCCTTGAGTAGATAATAAAGCGGCTAATGCCATGACCACTCTGGCCTCTTTGCTACAAATGCCTGAAAATGATCTCTGACATGAGTTCTTGGTGGAAGCATTAGACTACCTAGCCTATGACACCGCTGATTCTAAGATGATCTGTTCCATTATAGGACAAGAATCATCTCGCTACCATCACATTTATTCCTACCTTCGTAATCAAACCATTCCAGAAGGTCTGACCCAGAATGAGAAATGTTACCTAATCCATAATGCTTCACATTATGTCATTATTGCTGACGATCTGTATAGGAGAGGTCTCGATGGAACACTCCTTAGGTGTTTAGAACTCAAAGAGTCCAAACGCACACTAATTGATGTTCATGAGGGCATTTGTGGATCTCATTCTAATGACCTGACACTAGCTCGCAAACTCCTTCGTGCTGGTTACTACTGGCCCAAAATAGAGCAAGAACCTATCAAGTATGCTAGGTCCTACAAGCGGTGTCAGTTACACGAGAATCTCATCCACACTCTAGCCAGAGAACTAATTCCCTCTACTACAACATGGCCATTTCAACAATGGGCCTTTGACTTGGTGGGACAGATCCACCCAACCTCCTGTAATGGACATAAGTTCATTATCATAGCTACAGATTATTTCACGAAGTGGGTAGAGGCAATACCTCTCACAGTTGTTGATGGCAAAACTATAGCACTTTTTATCACAAACTACATCATCTTAAGATATGGTGTACCATCTTCAATCATTACTAACAATGGAGGACAATTCAAGAATAAAGACCTCAAAGAACTATGCAAGAAATTCAAGATCACAGAACATTGGTCTTCCATTTATTACCCCCAGGGTAATGGCCAAGCTGAGGCATCCAATAAGGCGATCCTGAAAATTCTTCATTGCACAGTCAACAATTCAAGGAGAGACTGGCATTTCCAGATCAACCTAGCCCTGTGGGCATATAGGACAAGCATTAGGACTCCAATGGGCACGACTCCCTTTTCTTTGGTATATGGGGTGAATGTTGTGCTTCCAATAGAGGTCGAGATTCCTACCTTGAGAAACTCTATGAAGGGCCTTATCACTGATGATGACTATAGGATAGCTCGGCTTCAAGAGCTTGTCTTACTGGATGAATGACAACAAGTGGCATGTGATCATCTGTGAGCATATCAATAAAGAATGGCCAGAAGCTACAATCGGAAGGTCAAGCCATGTGACTTCCAGCTGGGTGATCTCGTCCTGCGAGAGAACCCCAAGAATCAACAATAGCGAGTACAAAAGGGAAAGTTTGAACCAAACTGGCTCGGTCCATACATTGTTACTACAATATATGGATCTGGCGCCTATCAGCTTTCCACAACTGAAGGAGAAGTGCTCAAAGAACCTGTCAACACTCTCCACTTGAAGTGGTTTTACAGTTGATCTGATATCAATAAGCTCTTTGTACATATCTATATGTCCTGAAAAAATCTAAAAATCTGAAAAAAGTCCTGAAAAAATTATTACCCTAGTGAAAACCTAGCAATATGCACCTTGGTAACACCAAAAAAAAAATGAAAAATCTCAAAAATACAGAAAAATTCAAAAATTCAAAAATACAAAAAATTCAAAAAGAAGAAAAATACCAAAAAAATTGAAAAACAAAAAAAAGTGCCATTGGTGAAAACTTGGAAACAGACATCATGGTAGCAAAAAAAGGAAATCCTGCCAAGAAGGTGAAAACTTGGTAAACAGGCGCCTCTTGTTCCCAACGCTCCATCCTGCAGTGCATCTTCTGGCTATTATGTACAGTCGCTTTCATGCTTTTGCTTTCCTTCTTTTCCTGCTTTTTGCTCATGTATACATGGATTGAGTCTTGTTACAGCTCGAGGGTATTCCCCTTCAGTGTCGCTATTTTCAAGATTCTCCTCATAGAATCTCCTTCACGACAGTCACTAGTGGTCCTCACTGTGTCTGCCTACTATTGCTAGTGTCACTATTTTCAAAATTTTCCTCATAGAATCTCCTTCATGACAGTCACCAGTGATCCTCACTACGTCTACCTACTGTCGCTAGTGTCACTCTTTTCGAGATTCTCCTCATAGAATCTCCTTCACGACAGTCACCAATGGTCCTCACTGTGTCTGCCTACTATTGCTAGTGTCACTCTTTTTGAGATTCTCCTCATAGAATCTCCTTCATGATAGTCACCAGTGGTCCTCACTGTGTCTTCCTACTATCGCCAGTGTCCCTCATTTTCAAAGATTCTCCTCATAGAATCTCTTCTGCAACAGTAACCAATTGTTTCAGCTATGTCTGCCTACTGTTGCTTGGGTCACATCCCCAAATTGCTTTATGGAAGATCTCTCTTGCAATAGTCACTAGTTGTTTCAGCTGTGTCTGCCTACCATTGCTTGGGTCACATCCCCAGATTCCTTTATGGAAGATCTCTCTTGTGTCAATCACTAGTCATTTTGGTTGTGTCCATCTACTGTCGCTTAGTCCTGTTTAGGTTCTTCATCATGAAGATTTCCTCTTTGACCTCAGTCACCAATCATTCAAACATCAATCCCAAAAATATTGAATTAAAAAAAAAAGATATACTTGTTTGGATATTCTAAGCTTTGCTTTGTTTTCCTTATTTTGCTTTATCATATCTCCTCAAGCAACTCGATGATGTTGTCTTTGACTAGAGAAGTAATGACTGAGGGCATGATCTTTTCTTTTCTTTCTGTCTGTGGTTTAGTTCCAACAAGTTGATACATTCCTATCAAAGGGGTGTCCACTATAAGAGCCTTTATCTCGTATTGGATGGCCTGGTGTACCTCGACTCCTTTTATATGAATACATCAATAACGTTGGTTCTTCTCCTTGTTTGTTGGAATGAACTCTTCATGCTACAGTAAATATTGATACTCATCCTGCTAAGTGAATGTATGGGTCACTACAAGTATATCTAGCACACTTTTGTCTCAGGTTATGAACACAAGGGTCATTGTGGATAGAATAAATATTGAATACTTAGCATAAGATGGATCTCCCGTGTGTCTGGCATGTTTGTATGCAAGCAACATTCAGGTCATCCTAGCATTTATGCTTTGATGCTTATGTTAACTTGCTACATTAAAAGGGACAAATGTTCTGGTCATTCTGGCTTCTTGTGCCTTGAATGCTTACATTTAATCCCGACAAATCAATAACATATGTTATATTCATATTTCCATGATTGCAATGTCAGTGGGAATTGTATGACCTACGAGCTTTGTTCTATATCCAGTGATGATTAAATATCGAGGCTTGGTAACTAGACCTAGGGTTGCATTTAACATAATCTTGCATTACATACTTAACTTGCATATGCACGCAATTCGGTTGCGATTCTATTTCTCCCCTGTGTGATGAAGGACTGGGGGCATCTTCAAACATGTCAGGTTTCTTCACGGCTGCACAAGCATTTGGTTCGTCAATTTGCGCTCCTCAATGAAATATTGTCACTATTAAGCACAAACATACAACACTACATGAGATGTCAGTCCATTTCCATATGCATTGCATCCATATACTCATAATATCTACTCTACATGCTCATAATCACATCACATCACTGCATTCATATCAAAGTACAAATTGACATCTCATGTACATCAAAGTAAAGCAAAATAGAAAATGACCTGTACACAGGGATACTCGACTCAAGATCTCGTGTGTGTGTATATATATATATTTATCAAAAGAATGGATCAGTACAAAAATGGGTGCTACTCAAGCGCAATTGATCAAAAATGATACATGTGGTGCTGGCACACCAGTCGATACATAGCCAGAGATCAAAATTAGAGTCAGGCACAAAGCATCTAACTCTATCTCGTACCCTCGCCTCTAGGAGGAGCACGAGCAGCAGGTGGCAGAGGCGGTGGTGGCATATTTGGTCTGGCAGGAGGTCGTGTGCCTCCAGACTCTCACGTGTACTGAGAAAAGTGTTGAACTTGCAGTGTCTCATCTGGTATTGCACTCGTATATGCAGCGTAATAGTAGGAGGCCTAAGCTGACTGAAAGTGGATCTCATTCTGCGCCAATTCCAATCTCTGCTCGGTAGTCTCCACGCGCTCTATCTCTCGCTGTCTCTCCACCAGCTGCACATCCTGGACTACCACTAAAATCTATAGATCTCCCAACTACTGGGAGGCCTGACGAATCTGCTCTCAGTACCATCGTACCGTGTCTTGCACCTGACCTACCGGTTGATCCAGTATATCCTCATCTAGCATCTCTAGTGCCTTCCGCTGTGGTGGCGCCTCCTACTATAGTGGCACCTGCTGCTGTGGAGCCTCCTACTGAGGGGCCTGCTCCTTTGTCCTCTATCTTTGCTGTTGATTGTGTCCTGTCCCACTGCCCTTGGCACCTAGGTGTCATCCCATCTAACGTGGAGGAATCTACATCTATTGTACCTGGTGTCAGACTCATGACTACTGTTGTGGCTAACTTGGCAGCTATGGCTGTGCCTGCTACTGCTGGGGCACCTGCTTCTATGCCTACCCTGCCATCCCTAGTGGATCTGTAAATTATGGGAATGGATGGTTAACCAAAAATACCTAATACGCAAGCATCATCCCTGCATCTACTACCTCTTGCAGGTAGTCCCACTGAATTGTAGCTAGGCTGTGAATATCTATTATGGATTGCCCTGGATCCATCCATGGTGGCCATCCCTGCTCAACATCCTTTTGCAACTTGGCATAAGTGCAGTACTCAGAAGAAATGTCCTATGGTTGGCCATACTACTGCCACACTCGTGAACTCACAAATCTCTCTATGACTGATGTGGTCCTACCCGCCAGAGGTTGAGAACTAAACATCCATGGTAGCTCTCTAGAGGCATCATCCCAATCCTCTATCTCTTGCTAGGGTCACCATACAATGGACACCAGGTCATCAAGAAGAACCCTCCAGTGCTCAATCTTACTTAGGTGGACCTGGGTAATGTGCCCTCGATATCTACATATATAGGGCTCCATGGGCTCTCTGGCATCCTCAAAAATGGGCCTGCATATGGGAAGGTGCTCCCATGCCCATACCTATAAGACGTACATTCCAGCTGCCATCGTCTTCTTCTCATGGAAGATGACCTCATGCATCTCATGGAAAAGATGGGCCAACATGCACTGACCCCACCCAAAGATCTCGAGTGCCTCCAACATTCTACAAAGCATGGCTCCCCACCCACACTCCAAACCATGCTATCCTCTGTCAGGACATAAGAAACAGCTCAAAAATATAGCCAACACAGATGCCAGCCTATGCGTCAGTTCATAAGTGTGCATCAGCTCATCCCAACTAATGGCCTTGCCCCTTGATAGCTCTCTCCCAAACAAAATGGATAGTGCCTCTATCCCTGCTCGAGGCACTGTATCATAGATGACCTGGGCGCCGTGAAATGGGATCCTCAGTATCCTCCATACATCCTCTGGGGTAATCGTTATCTCACCCATTGGCAAATGAAAAGTGTTCATCTCTGAATGGAAATGCTCCACCAAAGCTATCAGTAAGTTGTGATTCACCATCATGGCTGGAATCCAGCATAGTGAAGACAAACCCAATTGAGCAATGTGCCTGATCGGCATCATCGAGACTCCGCAATAACTCCCCATATGGTGGGTAATGCGATCTGAATGCGACATCACCAAAGACCTCCTGCACGCACAATAAAAATGACAAATGAAACGATTAGTATCAAGTCAAAATGGTACACCAAAACAAATTAAAATGCAATTTTTGAGTACGAAAGTGAAACTTTTAAGCATGACTATCACACGATTTCGTGCGAAGTTCGTAAAATCTCGCGCAAAGTTTGCCAAGTCTCACGTGAAGATCTTGAATCTCATGCAAAGAATCACATCGTCACACAAGAAAATATATTTTCACATCAGAAATGAATGACTTTCGAGTGAAGAATCTTGATCTTCGTGCGAGAGATGAGTACCTCTCGTGCTAAGATCCTCCCTGCTGCCCGCGTGTAGTGCCTGCCCCTAAGTCGCATTTCTGTCATCCTTGCCAAACTCTTTTAGGCCAATTTATGTTTGATGATTAGTATTATTATTTTAGAGATTATCAGATGTTGTTTTACACTCAGTTTATTATATGATGAGATTACTTGGTACTCTATATTTCATGCATGTATGATGATTATTCAATGTTTTCAGTTATCGATGATGATTAGTTAGATGGTTTATTATCACATGTGCTTTCTTATGGATACTTACCCGATACTGCATGTGTATGGTGTGCGTGTTTGTTTTTATTTATGTATGGTGTTTCTGATGTGGTTAAGGAAGGGAGTCGTAGTCACCTGCTAGTCGGGATCTACACGATGCACCACTTCCTGCCATTGTCTGTTTAGCTTAGAATATTGTGTTTGTACATGCGTGGATTTTATGCAGGTTGCAGGTACCGGGTATCGACTTCCCTGAATTGCCAGGATGAGCGTACCCTATCGCATTGTCTCAATGGTAAGAGAGGGGAGATAAACTCTTAAGTCCAATTCCTAAACCCTTTAGCCAATTGTCCTAATTGATAGTTAGGACAAGTATCTGAGTTAATTACCCTCCGAATGCATCAAAAGATGTAATTTCGTGATTATAACCCTTTTTGTTTTGATTTAGTATATGCTTTTCTATGTAGGATTTTCGTATGTTGTTATATGAGTCCTTGATGTGTTTTCTATTAATTAAGTCTAATTAAAAAGATTAATTAATGATTTAATTTAATGGAGAATTAATATGATATCTTTAATATTTAATTAATTGAGAAATTAATTAAATAAAAGAATTAAATTTGGAAATTAAAGTTCAAAGATAAATTTAGAACAGGATAATATTTATTTAATTTAATAATAATATATTTGGAGTTCATTTTTAAATAAATGCTAAATATTATTGTTATTTAAATTAATTAAATATGTTATCAATTAAGTTCTAAAATAAATTAAAAGTTGAAAGATATTAAATTATTAAGAATTCTAGATCGCATGATCTAAGCATGAGTTTAAATATGAGAAATAAATTAAAAGATTAAATAATAGAAATTAATAATGTTATTTTAATTTCATGAAGTGCACATGAGATTAAAGTAATAAATTAATCTAAAATAGAAGTCAAGTAGAATATTAAATAAAGTTATTTAATAATTCAATTTAATGTGCATGAAAGATGAATGCAAAATAAAATAAAAGATAAGAAAAGATAATTTTGAGTTAACTCAGTAAGCAAAGAGTTGAGGAGAAAACTCTTTATCACAACTTTAGGGGTTCATTTTAGAGGACCGCAAATATTGGACACGACTTTTGGAGACAAATCTTCTCAAGATTCTTGTGTGTTTGTGTATTAGCATCAGGTTCAGGTAGGCTCTTGAGTTTTATGCACCTAGTTAAAATTATGTTATTTAAATAATTTTGTCTTCTTCGTGACTAGGAATCTGAGTGTTTGTATATTATTGCAACAAATCCTTCAATCTTGTAATTTTTGAAAAATCCTGATATGCATGTTGATTCCATCTATGTGCAAAGAGATCAAAGAAAAGTAAATCAACTAGAAGCACTTATTCTGTAGATGGAAGAAATTAGAATCCATTTGGGAAGGGTTTGAGATTTAAGAAAAGAAAATTTTAATTTAGAAATTCAGATGGTTAAAGAATCTTTCCTATTAGATTATGGTTACAATTGTTATTAAAAAAAAAAAAAAGGGGAGAGAGATTTGAATTTTATTTTATTAATTCTTTTAATAAAAATTAAATTTAAGTTCATATAGTGAAAAGAGATATAGTTAATTCGTATTAAATTTTAAAATAAAATAAAATATATGGCTTTATTTGAAGAAAAGATTTGCATTATAAAATTTGTATATTTATAAAAATCTGATTACATAAATTTATTTAATAAAAACAACTATTTTAAAGAAAATAAGTGTATGCATGCAATGTGGGATTTGTCTTTTTAAATAGTAATAATAAATACTAACATAAAATTTATTACTATTGAAAAGGAAAACTTTAATTTAAAACATATTTAATAAAATGTAAATTAAACAAATATAATAATAAGTTTTATTTAAACATAGCAATAATAAAAAAAATAAAAAATAAAATACATTAAAAAATTACCCCATACGTACCTCATACCGCTGGCTCCCACGAATTCGTGCGTTATTCCTGCGATTTTAATAAAGTGCATTTATTTTGTAAAGTGGTCTTTTCCTAAGGAATGCCGTAAGTTTAAAAAAAAAACTTTATTAAGTTTTGTTTTTTTAATAAAAACTTTATTAATATGTTATATAATTATTAATCATTAATATGCAAGTTTTAAATTATTATTTTTTATAAAAAGTATTAATATGTCATGACTTATTTAATTAATTAATTAAGGATTATTTAATATTAATTGTTAAGAGTTGTAATTAGTAATTATTAAAGATTAGTAAATATTATTTATTAAAATAATTTTATTCATAGTTTATGATTAAATTAATTAATGATTAATAGATATTACTTAGTAAAGAAATTGTTATCCGATATTGAATATAAATTAATTATTAATTATTAAATAATTATTAATTATTAATTTACAAAGGAAAGCGGATATTGGAATTAATTGGAACTAATAATAAAATCATGATAATTATATTGATTATTTGGAAATTCGATTATTAATGAAATTAGGATTATTTTTATTTAATAATCAATTAATATCATTATAATAATTTTAATAAATGATTATAGTTACTCTTAAGTCATAATATGATCTTCTAATTAAGAATGAGAATAGACTTAATTGCAAGGGTAGAATTGAAATTCTTTTATACTCAAAAACTTGTACTATTTGTGTTTTTGGGGTTTGTACTAGTGATGACCAGTTTAGGTTGTTACCAGAGGCTCGGGGTTGTGAATGTGATGTCATGATGATTTGGTCTCGATCTTTCTTAACCCGACCATGGTAATGTGATAAAATGCTCTATGACATGATTGTGTTTACTGTTTGTTATTGGTTTCCAGTTTCCTTGTGTGAAGCTGAGATGTATGTATTTGAGATACCTGACTTAACCATTTTCGAGTCTCGATCAGTTATATTTGATAACCATTTTTGAGTCTCGATCAATTATACTTTGATTGCTTTTCGGTCGCTTGAGAGGACTGAAGTGTTTGCTATGTTCTTGATGATGTCATGTTTTGACTTGACCATTTTGGAGTCTTCGATCAGTATTGTAATTTACTATTGGGATACTTTCTGGTTGCTCATTGGAGAACCATTGGATTTTGTGATTTATCATTGATGCCTTCAGTTGCTGATAGAGAACTGTCGTGATCATATGATTATTATTTGATATTATCTATTGCTCATGAAGAACTGATGTAATTTTGTGGCTTATCTTTTATGATGTTTTTCAATTGCTTGTATAGGACTAAGGTGATTTTATTATGATTCTTTGATTTATGATTTCATGAGCCTAGGATAGGTTATCTCTGTGTAGTGTCGGGAAGTGGCTTGCAATGGGGATCGGGGCCCTAAGAGGCTGCCTGGAGTAACCCATTGTAAGTTGTTTTAATAAGTGAAAACATTTACACTAAATGAGGGAAAATGAACCTAATAAGATAATTGTATGTTCTCTCCCATGCCTTGAGTGCTAGTACAGACTAGGATGGGGTAGAGAGAACGCTTGGTTACGACCTTGCATTCCATAGTAGGCCTCATCAGTACGAGAGGATACTAGTGGCCGCAGGATTAGTAGGGACCCGAGATTCCTAAAGGATTGCTTGAGTAACTTCTACATGACTTTTGCGATGACACTTTCCCGCTTGCATTTAGGTTTCCTACGTGTCTCGTGGTACCTCTGGGATTTAGATGTCGATCTTTTTAGGAACCCTTGAGTTAGCATACTTATAGGATTTCCTGGACTTAGAGAGTATTTATGATTATAGGTTTCATTATCCTATTTGGGACTTGAGACTATCTCCTCAGCGCGGTGGGAGTGGACCATTTAGGTTCCACGCGGTCGGGTGGTAGTGCTTTTACTCTTACCATTGAGATCCGTTCCATGGTCACCGTGGCTGAAGTGTTCGTGATTGACATTTACCTTCACTATGTTCTTGGATTATATCATTATGGATGTATGGATGTATCATGTATAGTGAATAGTTTCATATATTTTTACTGTACTTTGTATCATGGATTCGTGGAGGTTGATGCATTTCTATTTTTACGTATGTATATTCTTTTAAGCCTTTCATACCCTGTGACTTGTACAGTGGATGATTGAGCATTCCGAATTAATTTGCCAAGAGGCATTTGGAACAAATGTATTATATGGACATGGGACTTCTGATTATTCTTTCATATGTATGTGATAATTGTTAGACTTAGAATTAATTAAATTTAAACGTGACTCAACATCTTGGGATCCTTAAGAAATGTAACTTGCTATGTATGGTTATCGATGATTACATGTTATTGCTTCCGCTACTATGTGTTTGATGTGTATGTTATACATTCTTACTTTTAAAAAAAAAAATGTTTAGCAAACTTAGTGAAACTTTAGGTTAATTCTTTTGGATCCCTTGGCGGGGCGTTACACCGCGAAGAAACAATGCACCCTGTTTCTTCGCGCAAAAAAAGATCTTCGCAAGAAAGATGATAGGTCTCGCATGAAGACCAATTGGACCTCCTAAAAACATGCTAATAAATGTAATAAATGACCTAGAAATGTGTGAAAGAAAAAGTATGAAGGTAAGAAATTGACGACTCAATGGTGGTATGTAGTTTGCTAGCCGACTGTGACATCTAGAGCGCTCGAATCGATGATATCTCACATTAACTGCCATATCTCTCTCAAAGCTCAAAATCACTAGAAGACAAAAGTAGAAATGAGTTTGAAAATGACACCTTGGACCATTATATAGCTGTTGACCAAATTTTTCAAAGTGCTCAGATTTGCGCAAAAATCACCCCTGGCTAATTGGACCGTTCTAGATCCATTTTCAAGATCAAATTCAAAATCTAACACACCTAAATGCCTCAAATGTGTGTTTTAAAGTTTTGGGGACTGATGTGATCAAACGCTTGTGCAGTCTAAATTTATTTGATATCTTGCGATTCCTGAAATCCTTTCAATTCTAAATTCTTCATATTTGCAAAATGCATTTTAAAAATCTTCAACTCAAGTCAACTTTGCTTAATTCTAGTCAACTAATGGTCAAACTTGGTCTTCTAGACTTGAGAAGCATGCTAAACTGACTCTGAATCATCTTCTGATCATTCTTATTTCTTCCATATTCTACTGAATCTTGGATTTTTCCAATATCTCTTTATGTTGCCTACATCATATTTCTAGTGTCATCTTTCGATTTTGCTCCCGAGGGGGCAAAATGATTACATCATTGAACTTGAATTTCAAATCAATTTGAATCTTCATCGCTTGGGGCATCTTGTTCCTATCTTATGTCCTTGTCACTTGGGGCATCTCATCACTCAGGACATCTTGCTCCTTTCTATCTAGCATCTTTGATATCTATCTTATCTTTTCATCAACTGGTCAATCTTATAACAGCTCTTCTCAGAGGTCGATGGACAAGTATTGGGATAGTCTAAACCTCGACTCTTGAGGATCAAGCCTCCTTCTGGGGATGATTCTATGACTCATGATTGGACCTTGTTATCTTTTATCAACCTCAAGTATCTAGGTGTTCTATTCGGATCCTTGAAGGTTAAGCTCCATTCTGGAGATAATCTTCTAAATGCTTTCAATCTTAGGTATCTAGGTGTTCTATCTGGATCCTTAAAGGTCAAACTTCATTCTGAAGAAACCTTTTAAATGCTTTCAATCTCAGGTATCTAAGTGTTTTATCTAGATCCTTAAAGGTTAAGCTCTGTTCTGGAGATAATCTTTTAAATGCTTATCAATCTCCGGTATCTAGATGTCCTATCTAGATCCTTAAAGGTCAAACTTTGTTCTGAAGGAAACCTTTAAAATGCCTATCAATTTTGGGTATCTAGGTATTCTGCTTGGATTCATTGGGATTAAGCTCTGTTCTAGAGATAGTCCTTAAAAGCTTATCAATTGGCCTTCATATCATCAACTTCGAAACCAATCTCAATTTCGTATCATGCTTTCTGATTTTCTTTGAATTGAACGTGCTACTCACACATTCATTCAAAGAGGGGCAAAATGTAATACCCCAAAATTGGCTCATTGCCATGATACCAATTCTGGTCCATTTTTTATCAATTCGAAGACCTATTTTAATAGGTAATTCTTATTCTGCTACTCGCTACTTGACTTAATTGTCAAATGCAAAAAATCTAAATCTGCATTCATCATACTCTTTATTTAATTCCTAAAGTATTGATTCATATTAGTCACATTAAACCTATTGATTACGATTTAATTTAATTTAAAGTATTTACGCTTTAATTAAATTAAATTATGTCCTAAGGCTAATGTACTAAGGAATTAAATTAATTTAATTTAATAAATACACCTATTTTTAATTAGCAAAGTTATTTAATTAAATAGGAAGCCATTCCTAATTAATTAAATCAAGTTATTTAATTAAATAAGAAAAGTGTCTCTAATTAATTAAATAGAATTATTTAATTAAATGGAAAAAGATAATTATGAGAGCATATCTCATTTTATTAAATTAAATATCTCTCCTAATTTCTCTTTAGTTCAAGAATGGAAATTCCCAATTCACTGTTGATCAAATTAGAAGTGACATGATCACTTTCTTTTACACTAAAGTCTATCTGAGCTGACTAACTCTTACACTCAGATCTGAGTTAGTTAACTCCTTTTAATTTGGGAATCTCCCACATTAACTGAATCTTACCTTTAATCCTAACCATTGGTTGAAATCGATCTCAACCATTGATGGATTCTAGGAAAGTCTATTTAAGAGACCCTCATTTCTTCATTTTGGAGAATGAAGAAGAATTTGCATCGAATTGCTGCCAAATTGCATACTCATTTAAGCTTATTACATCCTCATAGATTTTCATTGTTAGCTTAATTCTCATCTAGACCTAATATGCATACATCTTTAGCATAGTTTCTTTTATATGTTCTTAGACTAGTTTGCATATCTCATTTTAGATTAATTTGAATATTCACATCGAATAGTTGCATCTCATTTTCAAATCCTTCATTCTTAGAGGGTCTGGTTGCTTGCACCTCAATTCTAAGGATATTAATGGGCAAAATCCCTTTAGATAGAAGGCAACAGGTTGACTTGTTGGATGATTTTTGGATGGACAATCCAATGTTCATTCCAGGATGAATCCTCATATAAAGACCATGTTGAAGTTTGTGTGTGAAGTGTAAGGCCACATCCCACATATACATCTACCTTATGTCTCATTCCCTCCATTCTCCCTTCTTTCTAGTGGTAATTTCTAATTTTTTGATCTATCAAGTTCCACTTTGTCTCTCTTACATCCTAATAATAGATCACTTAGTGTCATTCGACACACATACACACACACACATACACATATATATAATCAAATATGAAAACTATATAGCAAAAGAAACATATTTGCTAGGTGATTTTTTAATTAGGGGGTATAATAGACATTTTTTTTTATTTAAAAATAAATAAAGGGGTATGTTCCTTTGAGTTTTTCAATGTAAGAAATTCATTAACATTGATATTTTTATAAATCACTTTAATTAATGTCATTACTACATAAAAATAGGAGATACTTTTATAAATCTTTGTGACAATAGGGATATTTTACAAAATTCTAAGAGAAAAAAAAGTGTATCATCAATTATACACTAGTTCAAGGGCCTTCTAGCACTAGGTATTTCTGGTACACTGAGAAACTTGGCAGCCAAATTGGTCTCTTTGGAAGGGGTCCCATGATGGTGACTAATTATTAGTGACCAATTCCCTAGTCATCAATCTGATCATTTTATTTACTCACTTATCTTTATCTCACCTTGTGGTTTTACCTAATGACCAAATTGGTGACTTATTTAGTCACTTGTGTTTATAAATTGCAAAAAATTACTAGAATTTGATCACTTTTATCACATGACTAAACTTTTTAGTCCTATGACTAAATTTTTTAGTCATGTAGTCATTTATTTGCCAAAATTCTACTAGTGTACTCAAAGAGTATGGTAGACCACTTTGGTCATGTAAGGTAGGTGTTCATCAAGTGTAGGGAATATGGTGTGTCCTTAAATCCAAGCAAGTGTGTGTTTTCCACCAGTCAAAGCAAATTACTAGGACATATTGTCTCTAGGGATGGCTTAACCATTGATCCAAAAAGAAAAATCCTTTCTCTTCCACTTCCTAGTCATAATAAGGGGTTGCAAAGTTTCCTTGGTAGAATCAACTTTGTAAGAAGGTTCATTCATAACCTTGCTACCATGGTCAAACCCCTTACAGCCATGTTGAAGAAGAATATGTTCTTCACTTGGACAAAGGAAGAGAGAGCTAGTTTTGAAGAAATCAAGGCAGCAATAGCATCAACTCCTACCCTTATCAATCCTAACTTTGATAAAGACTTCATTATTTATACCCTTGGAGGTGAGTTAAGTAGTTGTCTTGACATAGTTGAATGATGTAGATGAAGAGTAACCTATAGCCTTTTTCAATGAAGGGCTAAAAAATTATGAGGATGGATACAATTATGCGAAAAAATAAGTTCTTGTTGCCATAAGAGCTTTAAAGAAATTCAGACATTTGTTATCACATAACAAAGTCGAGCTCCTAGTTCCACATCCAAGTGTGAAGGAGTTCCTTGCACTGGTATTAGAGGATGAACAACTAGCAAAGGATGAGAATCTAAATAGGTGGATACATGATATGAAAACCTTCTTATTGGGAGGAGGATATCCATAAGGATTAGACAAAACTAAAAGAAGATAGTTCATATTGCAGTCTATTCCTTTTGTCCTAGTGGATGGGATTCTTTTTACGAGAGATCTCAATGGAGTCCTATTAAGATGCACTAATCCTAATCAAATAGATAGAATGATCAAAGATTTTCATCATGGCCCTAATGGTGACCACTTCTTAGCTAGAACAACAACCATAAAGATAATGAGAGTCGATTATTATTGGCTAACTTTATTCAATAACTATCATAAACATGTGAGGAAATGTGAGAAGTGTGCCTTCTTTTCAAGTAAATAAAGGTTAGCAGCTCTTCCCCTTCATCCTATTCAAGTTGATCAACCATTTTCCCAATCGGGGTTGGATTTCATTGGTACAATCAATCCATGTCCGAGCTCTAGTCATGGTGCAAGTGGATCTTAGCTGCAATAGACTACTTTACAAGGTGGACAGAAATGGTAGCTTTGAAGGATGCCGCAAAGATTTTAGTAGTGGAATTCCTTGATGGAATTGTTACCAGGTTTGGTGTCCCTTCAACAATTATACCAAATAATGTCAAGTCCTTTATTGGGACTCACATTTTCTCTTGGGCAGTTGACCATGGTATCTATTTGAGCACTTCCTCAAATTACTATCCCCTAGGAAATGTCTTGGCTGAGTCTTCCAACTAGAACCTAACTAGAATTATCAAAAGGATGATTGAGGACAATCGGAGGTGTCGGCATTCAAAGTTGAGAACAACTATTTGGGCCGATAGAATTACACCTAAGAGAGAAATTGGGAACTCAACCTTCATGCTAGTATATGGAAGAGAAGCAAAGCTTGCTATTTCACTAGAGTTTCCCTCTCTTGAATTAACTCATCAATTAGAACTAATTGAAGATAATGTCATAATAACCAGGATGGAAATTTTGATTGAACTAGAAGAAAAAGGGCAGCAAGCTATGCAGACACTTGAGACCCATAAGCAATAGGTCAAAAGGAGTTTTGATAGGAAGGCTAAAGCTATCTTTTTCAAAGAAGGGGACCTTGTTCTTAGGTGGGATGTAGACATAGCTAAACTAGGTAGACACTCCAAATTTCATGTTATGTAGAGTGGCTCATATGTTATCACCAGATGTAAAGAGGCCAATGCTTTTTAGTTATCCAGGCCTAATGGTGATATTCTACCAATTCCAATCAATGGAATTTACCTTAAGCCTTGCTTCTAGGGAAGGTTAAGGATTTATGTACATAAGGAAGGAGGCCTTGTTCTTAAGTGGGATATAGACAAAGCTAAACCAAGTAGACACTCCAAGTTTCATGCTATGTGGAGTGGTCCATATGTTATCACCAATTGTAAAGAGGCCAATGCCTTTTAGTTATCCAAACTTGATGGTGATCTTTTGCCAATTCCAATCAATGGAATTTACCTTAAGCCTTGATTCTAGGGAAGGTTAAGAGTTTCTATACATAATAGAGTAGTTTCTCAATTTTCAATAAAGTGTGTGAGCACATGTTATTTCTCTATAAAATAGTACGGTTTTGAGGTTTTGTAGTTGTAGAGGTTAAATTTTTTGTTGTAGAACAGATCTCATTTTTTGTGACTCTATAGCCCAAAGGATTTCTTAGGGCCACTAATCCTATGCTTAGCAAGCAAGCATCCCCTATGAGTTGCCAAAAATGTTAGCCATTTTAGCCCCCTTCTCCTTTTTTCCCTTGCCGCAATCATTAAAATCCAATTAGAGATATCTATTCATTGCATCAATCTTACACAGTGTGCCAGGAATGTGGCTAAAACCTAATTAAAACCCTATTTATCACCTTTAATGATATAATTTTGTATTACCTTTTTGAAGGTTCAAATTACCCATGCATCGCTTAAGTTGGATCCTCTTGCTAGGTTCATTCACTTTAAGTGTTGACCTAAGTCCTATTCATTTAAATCATTTACACATCTACCTTTATATTTTTCCCTAAGTCCATTTTTTAGTAGGACCTGGTGGTGGTGATGTAGCATTAGATAGGTGTCAACATTCCAAGAGATCTCAATCGATCAAAGGAAGAAATGTCTCAAAGGCTTGCGATCAATCATGGTCATTGATTTGGAAGCAAATCAATGCTTGTCATATTCTTTCTTTCTAAAGTTATGAAAAGGATAGCCAAAGTGAGAGAGCAAGCATTTGACATGTGGACATAGTGGGACTAGAATTAGGTGTGGGCCACAAAAGGAAATGTGTCAAAGTAAGTTGATAGAGTGGCATGTTCTAGTTGGTCAAAGGTGTTGACTATGATAAAAGAACTTTAGTTATATAGGACCCATCAAATCTTCTTAGATCAGTGGATGTCTCTTTCTCTCTTTTCAAAGATGCATGAAGATTATCCAAAGTGAGAAAGAAATTGGATGACATGTGTCCTATTCGCCAAAAGGTCATCTAGGAGATCACATAATCGTAGATCAATTTTGGCTTAAGAAGATTCATGTTGTGATGGTGCGAAGGGCTAACATGGAAATTGAAATTTGAGTCATTGCTACATCACTAGGAATTAAGAGTAACCTAAGGTTAAGGTGGCAAAGTTGTGAAAGTTGATCGCTCGTTTGCAAGGTTTAGATATGAGTTAAATATTTAAGTTGTGATGACATGAAATAGTTAACCTTAAAGGGTTTTTGAAAAATCATGGGTAAAAAAGCATTGCAGATATAAAGGGTTCTGAGGCTAGGATAAATGAGAAAACAATCAAGTTGACAGTCATCACAACATCCCATGGTTAAGCTAGAAGCAAATATTTTAACTTATGAAACTATAAAGAGCATCTGACAGTTAAAAGAAATGACCATCACATCATCGCACAGGTTTAAATTGAAGTGAAAGTTAAGTTGTAAATGTGTGAGAGAGTAACCAGGATAGTTAAGGTCTAAGTAGTCATAGCATCATATGGATTAATGCTAACCTCTAGTTTAAGCAGCAAAGTGGAGAAATGCTTTCTTCGCACTTTCACAAGGTTAAAAGATGAGTTAATGTTTCAGCTTGTGATGTAATGATGAGAGAAATAAAATGGTTATCATTGCTTTACAGTAGTTAGTGAAAGGAAGCAATAAGTGGCTGCAACAAAGCGATCAATAGTTGAAAGAAATTTTCACAACGTTGCAGGTCAACATGGTCAATGAAGAGATAAAGCTATGAGGGTGAGATAAGTAATTAGGAAAGTTAAGGTTGAGTCATCATAGCTTTGCAAGGTTTCAGTGAAAGTTAAGTTCTTGGGTTGTGAAGCCATGAAACAATGATAGCAATCACCCAAGACAGTGATTGCAATGTTGTACGGTTAAAGAAAGCTTTATATCTAGCAGTTGTAAAGAGGTGACATGGTTAATGTAAAGGTCATTGCAGCATCATTGGTAAAAGAAATGCTAAGTTTGAAACTACCGTGAAGAAGATGTGAGGCAGTCAGTATGATGGTCATCATTGGGTCGCAGCGGTTAATAAATTGAAGTAATAGACAACTGTGAAGCACAATGATAAAGCTTAGATTGAAGAGGTTGTAGTTTCACAAAGTCATGCAGTCAATGAAGAAATACAGTTGTAAAATAGTAAAAAAGAGAAAGCACATCATTGCAGGCTTGACATGGCAATTAGAAAAAGGGGTGACTTGGTAGAACGCTTCAAAGATATAAGGCCACGCAGTGGGGTTGATTGTTAAATGATGACACAGCTAACTTGGCATTGTTGTGAACACTATCAAAGTGGCTCATGGATGGTGAACAAATCCTTTGATTGCCTGCAACCACCTTTTGGTTTTCCTGATGCCTAACAAATGCAAATTTCATTCTATCGTCGCCATGGTAATCCATTTACAAATCAGAGTAGTTATGGTCACCACTTCTATCTCTTTAGGGCTCGAGTTTGCACGTAATGATCAAATTTCCTGCATATGACCGTGCATCTAATCAAATTTGCCTCAAATCAGTAGTTATTATTCTTTGCAACTTGAAGACAGTAGTTGAGTTTTAGGGTTTTAGTTGAAGTCTTTTTAGTTCTTCCTAAGCTATAAAGGCAAATTATGTAACCCTTTCAAAGGGTCGGTCTCTTCTTTGATTATGTATCAGTTGTATTGCATACTCTACTATTATAATTTCCTTTGTGTTTGAGTGAATATACTTCTCTATTGTTTAATATATTTTTTAATATATTCTTGCCTTCTATTAATGTATTGCTTACATTCTTCAACTTGTATGTTGTATCCATTTTTCTGTTGAATGATATAGAGTGAAGCTCCTTCCTTATAGCATTTTATTGGTTTCTGATCTACATGTGGTTGTTGAGCTAAAGCAAAATTGAATCTATGTATTTTGGGATTATGTTGATGAACTATGTAGTTCTAGGTAGAGATAAGACTGAACATACTATTTGGTGTATCATCCCTCTAGATTAGACTAGGTAGTTTGATTTCATGTATTTCCTTCTCCCTTTTCCTTCAAAGAAGTAGTTAGGTGCATCTTGATAGTGAGGAAGTTGACCTTCTCTGAAGACTCAATCTCATTGTTCAAGTCTCACAACTTGGAGATTGTTTCCATGTTTCACAAGGTTGCCTTTAGTCAAACTTCAGGCAAGGGTGCAAACTTTTGTGACAACAAGATCCATTTTGGGGATTGAAATCAAAATTTGGATTCATCTTGATGGTCAAAATCAAGTTTTAAAATTTTTCCTTCTTTTGTGAAGTTGTCTGACCCTCCTGAGGCTTAATCCTCTGATTCTTCTCAAGCATTCACCATTTCTTCATCATTTCTATTCCCTTCACCTTCCTTTCCATCTCATTTCATTTCATCTCATCTTTCTTCTCTCTTTGACCTGATTTTCACACTTTATCTTTCTAATCAAACTTAGTCAAATTAGGGCATCAGATTGACAGTTGGTGGTCAACTATTGTTCTTATCCCCTTATTTGTCATCTTAGACTTTATCTTATCTTGATTCAAATTGATATATATTATTTTTGCATCTCCTCTACTTCATTTCAATTTTTATCTCTAGGGGCTAAGAACATGATATCTACAATTTTGCACATTGATCTTGGCTGCATCTATCTGCTCTACATTTGTCAATTGTCATCTTATTGCTATGGGTCCTAATTCATCTTGACTTGATCTATCTACTTTGATGGTTATTACTCATCTTCTCATTATGGATTCTGATTCATCTTGATTATCTATTTTGGACTTATTGGTGCTCGTCTTATCGTTATGGGTTAGGATTCATTCTATGTTTGATTGTTATCTTGGTACCATGGTTTTTTCGACTTAATGTGTTCCCATAATGCTCATACATTAGTCAGATAGGGGCAATTATAAACACCCAAAATGATCTAGTAAACTATGAGGCCCCTTTCTAGATTTTTAAATTTCTAAATGTTAGACTAAATCTATTTTATCTATATATTTGATCAAATCTTGATTTAATTTGAAATAATTTAAACTTGACCACCTTGTCATAAGTTCTTATTTAATTAAAAGAATCATATCCCCTTTAAATTAAATAAATTGCCAAAGTCCCTCTTAGCCTAAGTGTGCACATCAAAATGATTATTTATATTTTAAAAATAAAAAGGAAATCATATCTTCTGCACATGTGAGAGAACAATTTTCAAGGTGAGTGGAGTCTCCTTTCTCCTCCACACATCTTTTGTCTCTTAAACGTTGCCATTGATTTTGCCTTTTGGAGATTTTTGTGCACAAAGTCAACTTGAGATTGATTCTCCACCATAGATTTTGCATCTTATTCTCTACCATCTAGTTCTCTTTAAAAGGGGGCTCTCTCCTCACTCTCTTATATCTCATTCTTGCACTCTAATGTTATGTTGTTATTTTGTTTACTTGCACTCTCCAGCACATTTGCACTCACTTTTCTTTATTTGGATCTTAGTTTACTCTCATTCTTATCTTAGCTTTCCTATATTCATTAGCTTAGCTCACATAGTCTAAGTAGGGGTTTTGTAACTCTCTCATTCTTGTTAGCTTAATCTTGCATCTCTATTTCACTTAGTTTATCTTGCACTTTGCATTTCATACTTGTGATTCTTGGATATTGGTACACTTGCCTCTACTCCTTTTTAATCTTGTGTTCTATGGTGCACCTTGTAAGGGTTTCTTAACTAGGTTCATTTGAGAGCCACCATACTTACACAAGGAGGAAAATGAATAGCCAGGGCCAAAGGCATACCCAACTATCCAACCACCTCACTGAATAAAAAAAAGGAAGAAAAAAATACAAAGAACAACACCAAAGAGAGAGAGGAAGTAAACACTTTATTGATACATCAAGTTATTAGCATACAAGCCTAGCTGTAAGGCCTTCTGGGTTACGGCCAAATAAAATATAACTTTTAGATCCATGATCTAGCTTCAAATTCTCTTTTCTAGAATTATCTACTCTAAACTCTCTAAGTCCCTACCTAAACTAAACCTAAATACCCCTACTTATACTTGCCAAAATGGCTTTCAGGAGATTCACGATCATTACATAATAGAAAGGTTGATCTTAAAATGGTTTACACGCATCTGTAAGACAAGATCCTAACATTAAATTCACGATCCAAATTAAATACATAAGTCATCTCAAACTAAGAACCAATCATAGTCAAACTCAATCAAAGAAGGAACCAAGCATCAGTAAATATCAGGTTCACTCAACACACGAAGGAACACTCGATTAACACTGGAACTCGGTTAACACTGGAACTCGATTAATACGGGAACTCGAATAACACTGGAACTCAGTTAACACTGGAACTTGGTAGAATGAACCAAAAAGAGAAAGATAGAAAGGCAACCCAAGATGCTTCTGCATCACATACTATCTTGAATCCGTGCATGTCATAGATAGGAAGTTATAAGCTGCCTCTTCGGACACTCTTTATCATGGGTTCTCTCGATTATAATGGTCTATAGAAGCATGCCTACTTTTGAGCATACATTCATGATGTTTATTCCTAACTAAAATCCTTTATAATAGATTTGGAGAAAATGATTCAATATGTTACATTGGTCTAACAAATTATTAAGCCCATTAGGTGACCATAAATCATGACAACAATTCAAAAATTAAATTAAATTAATAATGATGGATCATTATATGTAGCACACCAATATATTTTACTGGAATCATCAATAGAACCGACTAAGGATTCATAATAACAACACATGAAATTTGTTGTACATTATAGACAGTTCAATGAATGTTTAATAAGGAACCACTATCATAAGTGAAACAAAGACAAATCCTCCAAATTCTTTTTTGTTTTGTACGTTGAATCTAGATTTTATGGCTGGGATATTTCGTTGAATATAGATGAGCATTCAAAAATAATAGAAAAGTTTGCAAAATCTTAGATGGGGTTTGGTTAGATAGCGATCTCAAAAATTCTAGTTTGAATCAAGTGTGTAAGAAAAAACAAACATGTCTCTCTCTAAAAGACTTGTCCAAAAATTAAGTTGCACCCTCCTCGCTACGCTAAAGCCAAATCATGTAGCACATTCCACACAACCATAGGAGAGAATGAAGTAAAAATTAATCACAGCTATGGAATGAATGAGGTGTCGTACCTTAAAATTCACACAATGTTGATGGATGCAAGTTCAAACTTTCCTTTTCAGGAGGGATACGGTAATGAATGTTTGAGCTATGAAACAAAATTCATATAACCTTTCAAACAAATATGTCACATGTTATTATAATATGTAATTCAACCTAACATGCAATAATCATACCAGGATAAAAAACCAAACCTATATAAAATATGCAATGAAAAGATAGTTTATAATGGTCATAGCTTTAACCTCAAAAATTCCCTCCTCAATTGTTAGAAGCGACACATCAAAGGTTCCACTATCGAGATCAAAGATCAAAATATTGTCCTCTCCAATAGAAGTAGTGTCCATATCCAGACCATAAGCAATGACCATGCAGTGATTGGCTCATTAATTATTTTCATCACATTCAACCCCGAAATTACTCCTGCATTACGGCATGTCGTTGTGAGTCATTAAAGTAGGCTAGAACAATAATAATGACATCTTTAACAATTTGCTCCAAATAAGCATCAACAATCTCCATCTTGATGAGCATTATGGAAGAAATCTCCTCTATAGTAGATTGCATCTTCTGGCCTTTAAACATGACTTTGATCACCGACTTCTCACTAGGGTTTGCAACAATCTTGAAAAGACACATCTTCATGTCGCTCTACATTGATGGATCAAAAAAGAACCCACCCGATGAGTTGCATGTTGGTAATGTATTCACAAATTGATTTCTGGTTTATAACTAATTTGTAATTGATCCACGCTAACTCTTCATTACAGTGACATTTTTAATTCTATACTCCACCTCTCATTACAAGACGTGCAAATGATTGTCTGATTTTTTCAAAAAACCTAATTGTTTATATTGAAGATTGATAGCACTCTAGAAAGCCTCTCAACTAAACTAGCTTACTTAAGTTATTTAAAACATATGTATTGTAATACGAAATCATGACATAAATTGTAATACATAACTTAAGGTAGTATGGTTCTTTTGTACATCATAAGAATTTAAATAATTCATTATGTCTCAAATTATATTTTTATGTGAAGAATTAAACTCGTGACATCAATATTATATAGAACCCAAAGTTGACAATTGAGAAGGTTTCCAACAACACAATTATTATAAAAATACAAATAAAACTCTCTAAATTCATATAGGGAAGGGAGAAGTGGGAATATAAAAAAGAAGAGAGTTTTTAATTATTTAATAATGTCTTTTAAGATGGCCAGTCAAACGAGGGAGTTTATTTTTATCGTTTCTTTATTGGTCAATGATATCTTAAAATGTAACGGCTCAACTGAATTGATTTTCCATTCCAAGGGCCCCCACATATATTAAAATGTAACGTCTCTTTTCAAAGGAAAATTGATCGAATTGTTTTTAAAGGGAACAGGGGCTCCACGTAAACGTTCATCTTTGCGAGGCAAAAGTAAACAAAACATTAGGTCCGTGGTTTATGTTTTATTTTTTATTGTTTATTTAAAAGATGGTGAGCCCACCTCCCCAGTATAAAACAGCGGCAATCTGTTAGATTCTATTCAACATACGTTTGTACCACCTAGAAAAACAAAAACAAAATTGTGTAGCTAGATTAAGAGATTATTAAATTATAAACAAAACATATAGAACGCATATATATTCTTGGCAAACAAAGGGTAGAGTAGAGTGCAACTTTTTTTTGTTTGACCACCAATAAAATGAAGGTTTTGAAGCATATGGAAGCTGGAGTAACTTATGTGTGAAATGTCATTTTAGAGAAGGATGACAATACATTGATATTCATTTATGTAAAATACTTTGATTTGTTGTCGAAATCTATATCAAGGACATAGGTTTAAATATTTCTCATTATAGATATATATTTTTAATGATCAATTATGGAGTGAATGAAACTATACTTATATTTTTTATAATCATTATATTTTTCATTATAGATATATATTTTTAATGATCAATTATGGTGTGAATGAAACTATACTTACATTTTTTATAATCATTATGGTTTGAATGATAAAAATATAAGATTATTTTTATGATCATTATAGTCCCAAGGATGACATAGTTTTTTAAAAAAATGATTTTATATAAGTTGATCTATCATTAAAAATATGAGAGTTTAAGAAATATAAGATTAGAAAAGGTAGATGCAATCTATTATGAATTGTGATTTTTTTATTTTTAATAATTATTATATTGAATTAAGATGAGGTTACAAAAAATAGTTGGAAGGGAGATACGTATTTTAATACAATCAATAATGACAATACAATACAAATGGCACATGACAATCTACTTGCAAAATATGTTAATTGAAAAGGTAATTGTTATAGATTAGAAAGTTTGTTTTACATAAGATAGTGGGAAACATTTGATACATGAAATTTCTAGACTCATATTATGTACATAGTAATTTTATGAAATGAGGAGATTTGCTCGATAGACAATTTCATTGAGTAGATGGATATCAATTTTGTACAATGCTTAAATATCTTCCTTAATCATGGAAGCATTTTGTTTCATTAATTTATGATTAAAAAAGGTTAAAAGTAAAAATGTTGATTGTTATAAGTGCATTTCTCAATAAGAAAAATATAGGCAACATAGAACTAAAAAAAAATTTCAAAGAATATGAATATTTTCATTTTATTAATAAATATTTTTCAAGAGACTATTAAGCCATTTGAGATATTTATACCAAAATTTAACTAGAGAGTGTAAGAAATTTTATTAATTGCAAGTGAATATTAAAGTATGATTTATAAAGGCAAATTAAGGTAGACTTAAATTTACAGTTAATGAGTTTGACTCAAAAAACTACATGGTTGAATTATGATAGCAATATTACAATTTGACTTGTTGTAGAAAATATCTCATATTTAGCAATTGATGAGCTTGAGGTGCTTTCTAATGAATGGTTCATAAGGCACAACACTTGTTAAAGGTTTTGCAATGGGGGTTGCAAACATAGTGGGACTTAACCATGGTGAAAACTATGTATCTAAGTGTGCTAGAGTTGGAGTAGTGTTGTGATGGGTAGCCTTCTAGGAAGTCTTGGCGCTTCACTTCTATTAACATCATGTAGATCCAATGAGTGTTAAGTGATAGCAATATCACAACCAATATTTTAAACTAGTCTAGGAAAAAGGAGACTAATTAAATGTTAGATCATGTTATATGTCAACTATATGTCCAATTCAAGAAATTTTACTCGCTATAATTGTTGATTTAGGGAGGAATAAACTAGATACTAAGAGGGGGGGTGAATTGGAATCTATAAAAAAATATACTTTTCACAGATTCATCCACATCTATCAATAACTTGTGGATGTTAAACTATAAATGTAAACTTGTTGTAACATGTAAATCAGTTCAATCACATGCATGAAAGTAATAACACATAATACAATATTTGTTACCCAGAAACCCTCCAACATGAAGGTAAAACTGGGGTGGGGATGACACCCACAAATCTTCACTACTACAATAATAAAGTTAACTAGTTAAGGTTACAATGTTTGGCCATAAAATATGATCTACCCTGTGAGGAGTATATCCTTTTAAAGACTTAAGTAACTATTAGGTTTCACCTTGTTAAAGGATTTGACACTTACAACAAAGTAAAGACTCTCATAAGAGATTAACAAAGATCTATTAAGACCACTATATTAAGAGATTTAACTTGATTCAATTCTGTTAAAATTGATTTAATACCTGACTCGCAATTTGCTCTGCAAGTTGATTTTGAGTCTTCTCCTTATTAACTGATCATTTCCTCTTATCTGATAACACTTGTCTTTCTCTTTCACATTCACTACTTATGAATAGGCCAGTTACTTTGTTAGATGATAACAAAACCCTTGAATGACTTATGATCTTCTCAATCCATCATAGTATAATGCTTCATGTTTGCACATATACTCTTCTCCTTCTTCTCCTTCATCATGTATGTGATCTAGGTTAAGATCATCATTACTTAAAGATTTCCATAAAGAGTTTTCTAGATGGTTCCATGTTTTGCCTCTTCATCTTGATTGTGGAAGCTACACATAGAGATATGTGATCCACATCATGTAAATATTTTGTAACAACCTCTTCAAAACTTAATTAAACTTTCCAAGTCAGCCTGATAATTGTTTTGCCTAAAACTCTATTCCATTACTGATTTTTATGTAAACTCTGCATTGTTTGGTCTTTATTTGTTGTTGATTCTCGACATTGCTATTACTTGACCTTTGTTAACCTCTGATACTTGACATATACCATATCACTCGGTGCTTATATACTTGGAATTCACTTGGTCATTGATAACTTTCTTGATCGCTAATAAGCTCAATACATACTTACTCGACTTCTATAGAACTTTCTCGATACATACCATCTTATGTACATGACTCAACCTATGTAGAGTAGATCAGTCATAGTGATGATTGTCTAACTTTGCCTTGTAAATGACTAAGTGGTTGACACTAATATACAACAATGGTTAGAGCTACCGACAATCTCCCCCTTTGACATTAGTGGAAAAAAAACACTTTGTCATGTTTACATTATGTTGTCATATCAATACAATCTGATAAAATGAGCTCTCCCCTAAGTCTTATGATTTATGAATAGTGAATAAATTCATTACAACCTTTATAATATACTTTTATATCCTCTTTTCTTCTTCAGTAGATTCTCTCTTCCATATACATTTGTCCCTTGTATACATTTCCCTTGTTTTTGAATACTTTATGTCATTGATGTTGGGGTTGAAAGAGTTGAAGTAGTTTATATGTTTCAATAAATTCCTTGTAAACTCTGGTAATCATGGCCAATGCATGATTCCATTTGGTTCTTGTTGCGTCCAAAATTTTATTCTACAGGCGTAGTTTTGCAACTAAATCAATTAAACTCTCAGCCATTGGTAAGTTATGATCTTCTGTAATAAGATCTTGGGTTGTCTTTAGTTCTCTCAGGATGATCTCCAAATGAGGTACATCATTTTCATTGCATGAATTGTGATTAATTTGGATCTCATGGTGTTTTTAATTTCTTGAAGCTCAACCAATGTGCCTTGAGCATTCAGTAGAATATTCTAGTGATCAGTGTTAGATCCTGCTGACTTTAAGATAGCATTGTTGGATGCTTTCATCTCAACCCAAGTCTTATCAACCTATTCCTAAATATTGTCTACAAACCTTAGCAATCTATCAAAATTGTGTACACACAGTTTACCCTCTATATAATATCCATCATTATCTATGATTTTCCTACAATAGCACCTTCTGCTCAGCTATAGTTATGAAGACTTTATCCATAAACTTGGTCTCAACTCTTCTTGCTAACCAATCCATTAACTTGTCATTGGATTCAAAATTCTTAGCACTTACTTGATCAATGATATTTACCAGTTGATCAGTGATAGGTGCATCTTCATCTAATTTTTGTATCTCAAAAGCTTCAACAAAAATATGCTTGACATCTTGTAATGTCTATTATTGATTTTTCCCTCTCCTTATCTCTTCTACTTCAAAATTTCTTGTAGCAAAAGGTTTTGTTGCAAGGTGATATTTTCCAGATCAAATTGTGGCATCTCAATGATTTCATCCAGACTAACCTCAATATCTGGTGAAATGTATTTTATTTCTTTTCTCTTCTTGATCAATGAAGGGGTGATGTTGCTTGGCATTGCCTTAGGAGTAGGTGAGGGGGTGCCACCACTTGGTCTTGCTTGTGCATGTGTGCTCAAGATAGCAATAATCATACTTGGTTTAGCCTTATTTAATCCTTTGTTTTCCTTAATATGAGGTGCTAAAGAAATGTTTTCATTTTCATTAGTTTCTCTATCTTCACCATCTTCTTCATCATTTGTAAGCCTTGATTGCTCATATTCTAGAGTTTCAGGGGTGTCGACGTGTATAGGAGATATGTTGCCTTGTGGACTTGGCACACCTGAACTTTCTCCACTACTATATTCATCATCAATTTTCACAGTTTCTACCTTCTTTGTAGTTAACACAAAAATGCTCTTCCACAGCAACTCATTTTGTTGTCGTATAGCTTCCTCTTTATTTTGTAGTATCAAGAACATTTTGTATTTAGGAAAAAAATTTCTCCTATGTTATTTCAAAAATATGTCCTTTTGTTCTTGTGACAGATCAGGCATAACTCTGACTAGTGGGTCAGTTCTTATCCGATTTTCTACTTCCTTTGCCTATTGCCATCTTCTCTCTAATCTATCATATGGATCCTTGGGTATCTTCTTCTCTATTTCACTAGGGGCTATATTTTTATTTGAAATCATTTCTACCATAGCCTCTTCAACTTTTATTTTTCCCTCATTATCTAGTGTATCAAATTTCACATATCTGAAACTAGATAAACCTATAGATCTTCTTAAGTTGTCACATACCTCTTCAATAGTCTTGATCTTCTTGATAGGTGGTCCTTTGACCAATATCCTTCTTCTAGTTTGTGGTACACTTGGTTCAACAGAATTTGCTACTTTCTTCTTAGCAGACTGCTTAGCAATAATAGTTACCCTAGTCCATGGCTTATTTGGTGATGGAGATGTCAGTGCCTTCTTCATCTCTGTTCTTTCAACCTTCTTGCTTCGTGGTATGACAACAACTGAGGCTTTACCCTTATCAAATTCTTCTACTTAATCTTCCTCATCACGACTATCGTGATCTTAATCTTCACCAATACCTTGAGTAATTTGCAATGGTTCTTTTCCCTTGCCTAGGATGTCTAGTTTAGCTTCTAGGTCTTCAATCATCTTCTTTATTTTCTTCTCCTTGGAAGTTGTCTTGGTGTTCATTATTATCCTTGCCTTTGTTTCTTCATATCTTCTAATTGGTTTGGCCTTGACATCTATTTCTTCTTTTAATAGTGCATCAATATTTGCACTTACAACATCACTATCTATCTCATATTCAAATATGTATAACCACTCCTTCCTTGGCTTCACTACTTGCACAAATGTGTTGTCTGTATCAACAAGAAAAAAAATGCCACTATAATATTTGTGACCAATTCCTCTAGAACTCTCATTGTCTTTTTCATTCTCAACTTGAATTTATCAAAATATGTATTCATTGTATTTTCAAAATGGTCTCCCAATTGAGTAATAAACTCATTTATTTTCCTTTTCTATGGTTTATCTTGTTCCCATACAACATTACCGATACTAGGAAAATACTTCTCTATATAAAAGAACATACAAACAATTAGGGAACCAAACTTACATACTAAATTCTTTGCATTCCTTATGGATGATAGGTTTTCTGCTAGTTGTAAAATTTATAGCTTGGCAAGATCATACTCGTGATCTTTCATCACAATCTTCCATGCTTGGTCCACAACCATACATGTCACACTATTCAATCTACTACATTGATAGAATTTGTGAGCAATGACTCTCACTAAAAATTCCATGAGTGGATCAAAAATGCTTGTAATGGACAAAGCATGTCCATTCCACTTAGCTCCTATATTCATCTCAATTTATCCTCCGCTCAAGTATCGCATGGTTTTCTTCCTATCTAGGGTTGGATAACCAGTAACCCTATGTATCATTTTCTTTGTGATCTGTACTAGTCCATTTTGTAACTAGTACTTCATGTCATGAATTCTACTTAAGATGACTTTAATCCATTCGATTATGAAATTTCTCATAAATTCTAGGGCTCGAGTTAACCCTTTCCTCTTGACAATCTAAAACTCATCCTTCAAAGTTCCTTCACTACACAACTTCTCATAAGCTTCCCTGATCTCAGAGTCTTTGACTTCTCCAATTTTGCACATGCAACAACTTTTAACATCATGAGTCATGATGAATTTAGATGGTATCAAGGATAACACATCCATTGAGTCTCCTTTTACGACAATCTCTAGAATAGCACAAAATTTAGGTGGAGGATAGGAGTCACTCTTCACCAATTGAATTTTACTAACCTTTTGACTCATTCTAGGGGTCGACAAAGTTTCCATTATCATGACTCGAGTTTAATGATTTTCCTTCTCTAGATACTCAACATTAGTTCTCACTTTTACTAGTTCAAACTCTTAATCAAATTGCTCCTTGAAATCTCTGATAGTTGCTTGAAATCGTTTAATTGCTTAGAGCTCTTCAAAAATCTACATGCAAGGTATGAAGCAATGTATTTGAAATTTTTTATACACCTCATCCATTTGATTGATTGGGTTCATCATTAATGTTATGTATTTCATTGAGTGGAATCCAACTAGCATAACAAATCAATCTCTTATATAGCCTTTGATCTCTATTGGGGTGCTTGGTCTATGTTGCAATGCTCAGTCAACACATACATTTTATTGATACTCGACAAACTTTCACAAACTTTGTTCTCATACATCTTATATATGAAAATATGAAATTTTACACATATTCATGTAAGGAATTGATGTATGATATATCATTTAAGTATATGGTTTCATACATACCTCTTTCCCTTAGTTAGAGATGACATGATCACCTTCTCCATTAGATTGGGTGACTCAGCTCCATTACCATTAGCTCCACTATTTCCATCTTTTGTTTTCCCTGTCCACTTCTAGTTCATTTCATCCTTACTTTCTCAATGTCCACTTTGCCTTTTCCTTTATCCTTTGTCTCATTTTCTGAATGTACTTGAGTCCTACAATTCTTGCTTTGATTTCCAAACTTGTGACATTTGGAACATGTATTGTTAGATTTATAATTCTTCTTCTTCTGATTTGGCCAGTAGGGTTTTTTCTCTGATTTGCATTCAAATTCTCTATGCCCATATTTTTTACAGTTGTAGCAATATCCTTCAAATCTAGATGTAGTAAGTGTATTCCTCAGTCTTGACCTACACTCATGTATTTGATGTATTTCTTTCTTGCAGTAAAACTAGTAACTAACAAATTTAGGTTTAGAATTTTTCATACCTTGTTTGCTTCAACATATATTTGCAGTATGATCAATCTTCCATATTGATAGCATGTTGGTTTTTCTTTTGGCTTTGTATTTCTCATTTCTCCATTCCTAGATGATTCTCCTTAATCAGTGCATGAATGTTCTGAACCATTAGAACAATTTGATGATTTTATAAGCTCTTCAAATTATTTCATTACTTCCTTTCATTTTTTGAATTTCTCCATAGATTCCTTCTCATTCTTCATTTCATTTTTTAGCATCTCATTGTGTGAACTAAGATTTTCAATTTCCACATCCCTTTGATTTAGTTTTTGATTTGCAGTCATCGGTTGATTCATCATATCCATTTTTGTATTTGTGAGCTTCTGCACATCTAATATCTTTTCTTCAAGTCTGGTAGCCATTACCCTTTTGTATTATTTTTCCACGGTCATGTCTTCTTCGGCTTTCTTTCTTTGTTCAATTGCTTTGTATAGTCTCACTGATTGTATTTCATGTTCTCTTTTTAGTGCCCTTATCTCTTCATTGAGGAGTTTGTCCCTTTCAAGTAGATCAACAGATGCTTTTTCATTGGGATTGACTGGTTCAAATAGTCTTATAGTCTCAACATCTTTATAAGAGAATTGCTTTATCTGGATGGAAATTTCTTTTCTCCTTGTTAGGGAATCCTTCAGATCTTGTCTTTCCTTCTCAAGTTTTGGCAATGTGAGTTGGATGTCAATCACCTGATTTTCAATAGACTTATCTAGTTTGAAAGCCTCCATCTTCCAAGATCTAATCTCCAAGCCTTTAAGATTCTTTCAGAGAACCAGAGCTCTGATGCCTTAATTTATGGAGTAAACTAGACACTTAGAGGGTGGTGAATCAAAATCTATAACAATTTATACTTTTCACATATTCATCCACATCTATCAATAACCTGTGCATGTAGAACTGTAAATGTAAACTTGTTGTAACATGTAAATTAGTTCAATCACATGCATGAAAGTAATAACACATAACACAATATTTTTTACTCAGAAACCCTCCAAGGTGAAGGTAGAAATGGGGTGGGGATGATACCCACAAATCTTTACCACTACAATAATAAAGTTAACCACTTAAAGGTTACAATGTTTGACCATAAAATATGATCTACCCTGTGAGGAGTCTATCATGTTCAAGACTTAAGAAACTATTAGGTTTCACCTTGTTAAAGGATTTTACACTTACAAAAAAGTAAGGACTCCGTTAGGAGATTTGAAAATATATGTTAAGATCACTCCCTTAAGGGATTTACCCTGATTCAAGTCTGTTAAAACTGATTTAGTATTTGACTCTCAATTTTCTCTACAAGTTGACTTTGAGTCTTCTCCTTACTAATTGAGCATTTCCTCTGATCTAATAATGATTTTTTTTCCCTTTCACATTCATTTCTTATGAATAGGTCACTTGCTCTATTAGATGATAACAAAACCCTTGAATGACTTTTAATCTTCTCAATTTATCATAGTTTAATGCTTCATGTTCACCCATATACTCTTCTCCTTCTTCTCCTTCATCATGTATGTGATCTAGGTTAAGATCATCGCTATTTAAAGATTTTTCTAGATGTTTCCATGTTTTTCTCTTCATCTTGATCATTGAGCATACACTTAGGGATATGTGATCTACATCATGCAAATTTTCTGTAACAACCTCTTCAAAACTTAAATAAACTTTCCAAGTTGGCCTGATAATTGTTTTGCCTAAAACTCTATTCCATTCTTGACTTTTATGTAAACTCTACATTTCTCAGTCGTTAATCTTTCTCATGCTCGACATTGTTGTTATTTGGTCTTTATTAACCTCTGATGCTTGACACATACTATATCACTTAGTGCTTGTATACTTTGAATATACTCTGTTGTTGATTACATGTTGGGTTGCTGATGATGGATATTGAAGAGGTTGGTTATTTTTTGATCTTAGATAATTCTTACATCCTTGGAGTCAATCTAGAATTAGTATATTTGGATAGCTTTATATCCATTTTATACACTAAATTCATTACAAATTTCTAGTGATCTATTGTAGAGGTCCAATTTTAACAAAATTCTTATGATTATTCATGTATTTTTCATTAGTAAATTAATGCAAGATATTTTTTATTTCTTTGATGTAATTGTATCTATTTTATATTAACTACTTTGGGAAGTTTTATTAATTATTATGCACATGTTTTTTGTATTTAAATTAAAATATAGATAATTTATATCCAAGAAGTGTTGTCAAATTCTATCCAACATAAATATAATTGTACTTAAAATAAAAATTGAAATGAATTTTATCATTAATGGTAGCAAGAAAATTGAGGGTTTAAGCTCTACAAGACATAGTTTGGACCATTAGGCCCATCTAAAATAGGGAAATGCTTCTACAGTACATTTTGTTTTTTTTTCTTTTGCAACTTTGTTGCATGTCATGATTATGCATAAACCTTTGTTAACCAAAGTTCATCCATCATCCTAAATTGAAATAATAAGCCAATAACTTAGTTTTGGTAAAAAATAATTGTTAATTATATTGTTTAAATATCCATAAACTTTGTGTTATAAACTTTATCAAACCTTTTATGAACTTAAAATTTGTGAGTCATATTATGACATTGTACAATCTATTCATTTGAAAGTATTGATGAAGTGAATTGACATGAGTAGCCTCATATATGTGAGGATATAACAAATTTTAACCTTTAATATTTTTGTTTAAACTTTAATTCACACACACACACACATGTATACATATATACATATACATATGAATAAAGTGAGATCCAGGTCTAGCAAATTGACCAACCTTAGTTCCAATAGGTCTCTCCACATGATCAGTTCTATTCTCACCACTAGATCCAATTTCTTCAAAGTCTTTAGCAACTTTCTCATAACCATCTTCAATACTTGCATGCCTAGGTACACCACCTAAAGCACTCACAATTTTATCCTGTCAATCTGCATCAATGCAATCTTAGATCTGAATTCTACTCTAATCTTTTCTAAGATCCTTTCCTCCACAACATCACTAAGATCATCAATTGCCCTAGGGTCTAATCTTCTTGGAGGCATCTTCCAAAAATTTTGCAAACCCAAAGAAATAGAACCACTAATCCAAAAGGTCAATCAGCTCCACAAGATTAACCTTCTCGAGCCCAAGATCCTAGTGCAAACTACCACAACTTTGGCGATCTGTCCACACACTCAAGAACAAACTTTACTCTGATACCACCTAACATAGTGCAAGGTAGGAGAATCCCCAAATGAGATGTCATAGCCCCCAACAAATAACCACACAGCAAAAACACAACTGCAATGCAAGATTTGATACCAAATCATTACTCTTTATTCATAGATATAATTTATTACATGCAATATGCCTGGCTATAAGGCCTTCCAGGTTAGGGCCAAATACAACAACAATTACAATAATAGTTCAACAAGATCCCACAAGATCCAACTTACAACCCTAATCCCAATTAGTCCAGATCCACAACTAGATAAGAAGACCAAGAAGAATCCACACTTGTACCCTCAAGTCCACCAAGCTATCCTATGGTTCTCAAGCCACATCTACTATCTCTTCAAAGTTCACATTTACCCTTCATTCTCTTCTCCAAGCTGGATGATAATGCCTAAAGACTCCACAAAACTCCCTACTTATACCCAATTAAGCCACAAGTCTGCCCAATTTATTAAAAATTAAATTAAATCCCTTACATTAAATATATGTTGAGCCACAAGTTAGCTACAACAAAAATTAAATACCCATACATAAATTAAATGCCAAAAGTCAGCTTATAGACAACTCAACACTAATGGGAACCAAGACCAAGTTGAGCACCAAAGAAAACCAAATCGAGCTCCCATAAGCATTGTCAAGCTCCCAGAGCATGTCGAGCTCCTAGTGCATGTCGAGCTCCCAATGTATGTTGAGATCTCATTATATGTCGAGCTCCTAGTGTCTATCAAGATCCTAGTGTTTATCAAGCTCCATGGCCAAAACTATGTCCAATAATGACCAAGCACCACTCCTTTGATGACTGAGTCCACAACTTCAAACCAAAATCCCTTCAGCATGTAGGATTGCCAACAAGCCTAGGATGCTCTTGCATTAGATACACACACACACACACACACACACACACACACACACACACACACACACACACACACACATATGTGTATACATATATATTTATATTTGTATATATGCATTTGTGTGTGTGTTTGTGTGTGTAGTATTGGGAGATGTATAGCTTATACTAAATAATCATAAGACATAGAGTAAAAACAATGCTCTCAAAATTCTTTATACATAGGCTTCATGTTACCTTCCTTACTACCAATTGGTGTATAAGATGGAGCAAATGAAACTTTGACTATTCCTACTCTAAATATAGATGTACCTTGAAATTATTGATTATGTATCACAATTCAATGTGTGGACATACTTTGTGTGTTTTTTATATTAAAGTATAGTATCTCTTATATACTATAATCTTATTGTTAACACATTGATTTAGCTACTACATTAAAAATTCCTTATAAATGAGTGTATTAAATATGACTTGTGATATTACAATACCTTTTTGTCTTATCTTGTTATATTTGTTATATCTATTCTTGATCAAATTCTTAGTTAATCATACAAATTTGATGCTAGAACCGCTCTTGTAACAAGGTTTAAACACTAGTGGATACTAGAACCCTCGTTAATTATAAAAATATATTTTAAAACACCTATAAATGTTATAATTTATTCTCTTAAATTATAATGTATGATTTTAAACCACTATAATTAGATAACCAAAACAACAATAAAATATAAGATGATAAATAGAAGTGTACAAGACTAAGGATTTTGAACACTCTTTGGACGATAGATTATTTTGTGATGCATTAAGAGTGTAGTTAAATGAATTGAGATGTTTAGTTTTTAAGAGAAATAAATGATTTATTTATTTATTTATTTATTTATTTATTTATTTATTTATTTATTTATTTATTTATTTTAAAAAGTGTATAATATGAAGAGGGGATCACACATAAGGTTTGTTTTACCCAATTCATATAGCACATTGGAATACAAAGCCACTTCAAGATAATGTCACTTGGTAAGAAGGATTCCAATACAATATCAATCCCTTGAAGATTTTTTTTTCCTTCATTGCTTATAATTGAAATGAGACTGTTGATATGCACAAGGCTAAATGATAATAGATCTGGTCTAATCCAACCAAGACCAATAATGTAAAAGGGGATGGATAAGAATTTGAATGCACATGGAAATGAAATAGAAGAAATAATTTTTTAGGCCCTAATTTTTTAGTATTGAAATCTTAGAATGACTTGTTCCTATATATCTAAGGCTTAATGGTTGTAACCTTTCTTCCCAACAAATCTAGGATCAAGATACGATAGATATAACAACAATGGAAACATGTACCTAGGACATGATGGGAATAGAAACATGTACCAAGCATATTTTCCTTTAAAAAATTAGAGATCATTCCATGTTCCTAATCTACCTATATCTTATTCGATGGCTCTATAACATTTTCTACACACAAGGGACAAATTTTGAGTAAAGGGGTTTTCCTTAATCAAACCCCTATTTGGGAGTCATCCTTGAAAGTGAAAGTTTCATAAGGAAAGATGACTAGAAATAAGATTTGAATTATAAATGAACTTATACCTTTATGGGGAAATGATTCTTTGGATGTGATCGCAAATTTTAATACAATAGCTTTATCAAAAGGAAATCATGAAAGAAATGCCTTGAATATGGATGTTGTAGTCTTCCAACAATGTTTGATGAAGAAGAAGAGGAATTTTTTTAGGATTAAATCCTTGAATCCTTTAAGATCTTAAAAATTATCTTGAAATATTATTGATTGATTGATTATTAATCATGAATTATTTCGTCTAATAATGGATATTCAAATGAGGAGTGTTAAGGAGTTTTTATACACAATTCCTCATTTCAAGATTCAAAATTGATCTAATTTTTTACCACAAACACCTTTCTCCTACTAAAACCTTGGCATCAAGCTTCTAGTGAAACATATATCCAAAACAAAGGGACATGACACCATTGATGGCATGTCTCGTGAACAATGGGCTAAATTTTGGTATAGGTGCTATGCATAAAGGGTATAAGTGGGTAGAGAGGAAACAAGCCATTCTAATATTAGGATAGACCACAAAAGCAAAAAAAATAAAAAGGATATAGGTCCTAGGTGATTAAATGAATCATTTGATTAGAGGAAAAATAGAGGATAATACTTATAAATAAGGGCCAGCCTTAATTTTTGAAGATATTAAATCAGTATCGAGCTTGTAGTGTTAATTTGAAGGCGTGATAAGTGTTAGGAGAGCATAAAATCAATGTGGGAACCCATACATACTAAACTGGGCCTAAAATTAGCACCTAATTGAGAGTGATTTCTTTTTAGAATGGTAAATTTATCCCCCACTTTATCGGGGATATAGGACCACCTCATGTTCATGGTAAAGTAGAAGAAAGAGATAAAGATGTAGATCATGGGGAAACTACAAAGAGATAAGATATTGTTAAGTTTAAGGACACAAGCCTCAAAACTAAATATCTAAACTTTTACATCCATATGTAAGGATGCTAACAAAAAAAGCCCTAAAGCTTACTAAGATTCCAAGCCAAATGGTTAAAGAGACATCACGAAGGAAATTTTAACAATCACATGCACCATGCTTAGAACTTACAAAAGTGCAAGAAAACATCTAAAAAGAGAAAATATACAAATCAAAGATAAGATATGACTCCGTGAATCACTAAAATAGAAAAAAAAAATTATGCTATGGAATTTTGGAGGAGATCATAAGACAACCATATATGACACAAGCTAGATATTTATAATGCGGTGGGTGATCCATGAGAGAGAGAAGATATAAAAGAGGGGGAAATAGTCTATAAATTTGTGTTATGCTACCTTTCCCATCAAAGCGAGTATAAATATGGATTTGATAATCTAGCACATGCTAGACAACTCAAGAAAATTTATGTAAATGAGAGGCTAAATAGTACAACAATTTTTGTTATGCTAGTAAACCAATCCTAAAAATGTATACAAAGGAGAAGTCAAACGGACTATCAAGTTATGCTATGCTACTTAAACCAATCCTAAGGATAACTAAGTAAAGCATTGTATTCAAGGAAATCCACCAAAAATGTATAAATGAGAGTTATTTAACCCTATAAAGTTATCATATGCTAGTGTAATCTACCTAAAATTCTTATAGTAAACAAAACATTTGCAATAAGGAGGCTACATGTATCCCCCTTGAGATGGGAAAAGATGACTATTTTACATCTTAAGGAAAAAAGAAATAAGCATAACACGAGTATTAAGGGAATTTCAAATTGAGGTAGCCTAAAATAGCACAATAAATCTAACCATAAGTCTATTAATCATAGTTACTATCAAAAAATAATGAAGACAGAAAGTGAATATTAAAGTAAATGCACAAAACAAACTAGGTAAATGAATTTAATTCAATAACAAGAGTAGGTAAACTACTTTGAAGCCTCCCTTGTTTTTCTCTTAATTGATATAATTATGTGGGCTCTTTAATATGTCATTAAAAATTATGAGAATAATCTCTCAATTTAAATGAATTTAGGATTTCAATCATGATTCCATGATTAGGGGGACTGGCTTACTTTGATTGAAGGGTTGAAGTTAATTTGATTGGAGAGTTAAATCAAATGATTGACTTGTCAACATAATTGATTGATTTGTTAATAGTATTGATTAGAGAATGAAGTTAATATAATAGAGAGTTGATTGGGTAGATTGGTTTCTCAATTTAATAGATTGATTAAAGGACTCAATAAATAGGATAGATGATTATTTAGTTAGAAAAAAGTGATTTAAGAGTAAACTAAAACATAATGTTAGTTAGAACCAGAAGAATAAATTATGTTGTGTGTGTGTGTGTGTGTGTGTGTGTGTGTGTGTGTTTACTACTTTTGGAAATTATATTATTCTCAATCCCACCAAGTATGCCAAATAAATTGATTCCTAAGAGGCTCACACTTAAATAAGGGTATTCAAGAAACTTTGTAGGAGTGGGATAGGGCACGCCCTATAAAGAAACCTTTGAGACTTTTAAGAAGGCAACTCTTCTCCTTGAATTTGAATGAAGAGGGAAGGAACCTCCATCACAAAAACACCAAGCTAAGGGAAGAAAAAAACACCAAATTAAGTTCTAAGAAGAGTTAAGAATATGATGAATGAAATTTAAAGGAGTTAGATTATTCATAGTTAGATACCTATGTCTCCATTCATAAGAGCATGATGTACCACAAACCCTTCATTTTTGGATGGAAGGACAAGATGCCAAAGTCAAAATTATCTGAGGAAAAATATCCAAATCCCAATCATAGGAAGAACCTACAAGGGTCTAAATAAAGGCACAAAAGCCCTTAGAAGGATTAAAATCCTAGATTCACATACACGGTACAAGAACATTGTTTATGCACAAAAAAACTATAAGAGGTACCAAATAAGAGCTTCTTCTCTAAGACATAAATAGTTCCTATAAGGGTCCAATGAATGAACCACAAATCCTACAAAAAAATCCTTTGGGAGAGTAGATTGTAAATGGTATAGCTCATCTCCTCTTTTAGGTGTATTGTGAGGAGAGAAAATTCATTATGATAACAAAAAGACCTAGACAAATAGAAAATAAATATACCAAAACAAACAAACTCAACCAACTGATCAAGAATTACAACCATCACATTGGTTAATAAAAAATAAAAGGTAGCATAGGAAAAAATACTTATAATTTATTAAGATAAAACATGTTAAGGCTGGAGAGTATGCCCCAAGATGAAAATATTACAATATACACATGTGGTTAACAAGTCATGTAGTAATTTTATCATGAATCTTTAAACTTTTACAAATTTAAATATATTTCTTAATTGACAAAAGTATAGTTCAATCAATCACCTAGGTCCAATTGATCAATGCCTATCACAATAAAATCCATAAGGATTTATAGAATAACCTTTTGGTTATTTCAGTCATACAATGATTTTTTTCTTTGTTACAATAAAATAAAATTTCAAAGAATCAAGAAAACATCCTTTGATCTTAAAGGATGTAAATAGGTTTATTTTGTTCATTGGTTGATTACAACAAGCTTATCAGTTGTGGTTGCAAAAGGTATGCATGGTCACTTGTCAACATGCTCGTGATATGGGATAACTAAAGTAGAGACCCCTTGACGAATACTAGACTAGCTCATTGTTGTCCATGAGTGTTATGTGTTGTGGTGCATTCCTTGATGATTTTATGGTGGCCCTCCCAGAGAGAGATTAGGTAGTGGAATATGTGTCATATTGGCATAAACTAGAGAGGGGAAGCCTTGCATTAAAATATTTGAAATCTCGTTTAAAAGACACATGTTAATAATGATAAAAAAAATTGAATTAAAGGGAAGACACTCTATAAGGGACCCATTCAATTGATTTACTGTAAGTGAAAGGAAAATGGGGTGAAAAGTTGACATGCATAGAAAAAGTCTAAAAGATGTAGAGAAATTGTGTTGATTATAGAGCATTAAATAAAGCTAGTAAGAAGGATAGCTTTCCACTACCATTCATTGACCAAGTATTGCACAATCTTGCACTTGAATAGTTTTTTTTTTTGGATTGTTTTAGTAGCTTTAGGTAGATCCTCATAGCACTTGAACATGATGTTGAGACCATATTTACTTTCCCTTGGTGTAATTTTTCCTATAATGTGTTTCTTTTGAGTTATGTAATTCCCCCTGCCACTTTTCAAAGTTTTTTTGAGTATGTTTGTAGATCTAGTACATGAATGTGTTAAGGTGGATACAAATGATTTCACTCTATATGGTGACACTTACGATGGGTGTAAGGAAAATCAAACAAGGTACTTGAAATGTGTATAGATACTAATTTGTCTTTAAGTCATGAAAAGTTCTATATCTTCGTAATAGAAGGCATTGCAGTTGGTCATTATATCTCCTCTAAGGATATTGTGGTAGACCCCAAAAAGACATAAATTATAAAGGACTTTTTTATACATGCAATTCAAAAAAATATTTGAATATTGTTAGTTCATGCAAGGTATTATCACATATTCATCTAAAACTTTAGTAAAATCCCCCCTCTCCTCCCTCTTTTTCACTAGAAAATAATATTTCTTTATCTTGGTCACTAAAATGTTAGTAAGCCTTTGAAGTTCTTAATCAAGAACAATTTGTATACAAATCTTCTTCATTGGGCTTAACTAATCCACTAGTTAATAAATTGGCACATGAACTTCTTGCTCTTAATAAGAAAATTTCTCCAGGGTAATTTGTCACTCGATATAAGGATATTCCAAGACAACCATGACCTAATGTTGCAAATAAGTGCGCACCCAAGAAGCAAAATAATCTCCCTCCTCCCTCAAAGAGGCTAGCACTTGAAGCACCATAAAGTAACTCAACCACTAGTTACTATGAAGTTGATCTTACTAATGGAAATCAAGAAGATTGTCCTCCTAAGGATAATGTTTCTCTCTATCATGAAGATAATAAAGAAGTTGGTGACTCTACTATTGGAAATGTCTCATATGATGAAGAAGAAAATGAGATTGAGTTTGCACAATCATGATGCATTCACAAACAAAGTTGACTCAACAACAATATGAGACTACAAATAAAATGGACATTCCTCAAATGTCCACCACCATTGCAAAGAGGGGAATAGCTCTTCCTTGCCTACCTATTTACCCAATAAAAAATAAAGTAAGCATTTTTGATGCCCCACCCAAAGATCCTTGGAACAAGGATAAAAATAAGCCAAGATAAAAAATTTAAACAAGTATGGATGCACACAACAATCAACATATGAGGATCACAAAGATCATAATGAAAGACTAAACACACATCCAAACACCAATAGATCTCCAATGCCACTATTGACCAAAAAATGACAAACCACGAAAGAATGCAAACGATTTCAAATCTGAAACATACTGAATTCAAAATCCAAAACCAAGGGATTCAAGAACATTGTAGAGGGTAGTCAAAACACCTGCTGAAAACTTCCAAACAAACTAAAAAGTGCCCACTGTCTGCTTAGACAAGTTTTCCTAAGGCCCAGGTGATACTTTCATGCAGCATTGTGCAACACTTTCCAATATCATACAACATTTCTTCAATGGGCATACCATACTTTTAGGGTCTAGGCAACACTTCTCCAAAGGTCATGCGATACTTTACGAGTATCGTATGATGGTTCCTCAAAGGGTGTGCAATACTTTCTAGTATAGCATAATAATCTTCCCTTGGCATGTGATACTTTCCAATATCACACGATACTTCTTCTATGGGCATGCGATACTTTATAAATATCACCCAGTGTTAGAACACTATTGCCCAAGAAATGCAAGAATGCTCCAACAAACATTTAGAAAAGTACAAAGAGAGTTAGAATCTTCATATCGAGGAGTACCAAATCCACAAGTCAAGGCTTGGACACCTGAATGCAAAAACAGGAAGATAGAACCCATCTAACCATCTAAACCATAACGGCATAATCAAAATATATTGAAGGTGACATCATAATGTACAAAAATAAACATAGCAAATCTCATGTGTGGTTCCTCCTAACTATAATAGCATCATGAGGCCTTGAAGGTCCTGGCCATCCCCTATGCATAACATCCCAAACTACCAACTAAATAGTCGGAGCTATCTTATGAGGACATCACTACTATAGCTAATAACATCATAAAAACAAGGAAATCTAACATGCTAACTAGTAAGCAATAGATACTCCAACTAAGAAAATAACATCATCTAAACATGATATCCAAGCATTCCAATAAAAGAATAAATCACGAGAAAGCATACTCCTAAAATTGAAGTATGTGAAAACATCAAGCAATGGTCGCACTGGAATAATAGACCATCTCTATACACGGTCCTTAGCAATGGTATAGGTAGTTACACCTCCCAACCACGTGAAACTAGTAGGTCCACTTCCACCATGTTGATGGAGATAATGATCCAACCACAAACACACATAAAGAAAATGTCCATAGCTATCACACACACTAGACAATAATGATGATTGAAACCAAGAACATGAGACAATGTAAGTGCTATAGGTCCTGATTAGACACACAACGGGTAACTACGTAGGGGATGACAACATGGAGAGTCGCTTGGTATCTAAAATCCCAAGCTCAAATTGTGTGGCTCAACTCCCCAATAGAAGGCTCTCACACTAAACATTTTATTATCTTAAGTTTTATTAGCACCTAGAATTTTATTTAGTTATTACTTACTTAAAACTTCTACAAGCCAACCCTCGAGAAATAGTCACTGGGCTATAGAAATAGAAGCCCCTTCCATGGTGTTACCCTACCTTACCCATGCTCATCCAATGATGAGTTCCCGTAGGCATGTATATTCCCAACCCAACCCCAAATGATCATATCTCCCAGAAATACCATAGAAGATTGGGACTCCTAAGTCACCCGACAAATACACATGCACGTGACTATGTGTGGAGTACCACCATCATGAAGATCATAACACAAGGATTGGATGAGAACACAAGCAAAGTATAACACTCAACCGAATATCAACTCAGGAGGATGGATGCGACATGTATTCCAATGCAACATAAAAGTGCAACAATATCCTAACTAGCATCTCAATGTATGATCTAGGTCTACGACCAACATCATGCCAAGAAAATAGGGTGGCACACAAATCAAGGTAAAACCCCCAAAACTCAAAAACTTTGAAAATAAAACCCATTTGGTCTTAGGGCACAAAAGCCACAAAAATCCAATAAAATTTAGGTTCAGACATCGTATCCAAAAACGGCCAACATAACAGTGTGAAACCCCAAACCCTCATCCCGAAAATTGGGAAAGCATTCATATCTGACCAACTAGACAGAACCAACAAACAAAAATGAAGGGGAACACTAGTTCTTAGCCTCCTAACAAATAACTACTAGAAATGGAGCTAAAGCACAAAAACGGGAGAGCCCTACTTGATAACAAAAGGGGCAAAAACAGGAATCAACACAAAAAAATAAATAACCTGCAGAAGCTACCAGAAATCACAGCAAAGTAAGGTCTCCCTGAGCTGGATCCAATGAGACTGATCTCGCAAAGATCTTGTGCTTGTAGCTCTCACAATGAATAGAAATGCAATCCTCTAGAAGAGTATTTTGGAAAAAAGATCTCAAATTTGTAATTTCCAAAAGTGAGAAGTGAGGAATTAATTTTCTCTTTCAATACTTATTCACTTTTTGAGTAAATAATCGATCAAGGCAAATAACAAGCCCACCTAATTAAACCTCAAATCAACCCAAACAAAAATAGACTATTCCAAGAAATTGGAATGCATCTATGGCAAAGCTGCCAAAAACTAAAATGAATTAAAATTAAAGCCTGAAAACCAAAAATCACAGAAATTTCATAACAAACTTCATGACAATGTGAACCTATAAATGCACAGACACGTTCATAGGTCTAGCCACATAATGCAAATGAGTTTGAATTTATTTAAATCACCAAAAGGTTTAATTAAAACATTTAAATAAGATACATTGACCATACAGGGACGTCATTGGTAAATATGAATAGTTGAATCAATAACTCTATGTGCCACTACTAGGGATATAAATCTTGCACACTAAAACACATGATCAAGTGCAATTGTGTATAATAACATAGACAAAGCAATAAATGCATTAAATACCTAATTTGACCATTTATTTGAATACATTGAAATAATCCATTTACATTACTCACATTCACATAAAACATAATCAAAGAAAGAATGAAGTAAATCACCATAACATTAAATCCAAATAAAACCAAATCAGAGATCCTAATACCGGATAACCAGATATCATCATAAAACATATTGTCATCTCAAGATGGCATCAACATGCAAATATGATCAAAACAACATAGTAATCTAACATCTATGATACTAAAATCAAAGTATAACATCTGACCCTTAAGTCATCTCAATGTAGAAATAATAACATGAGTACAAGTATCTCTCAAATAAAAATATAACAAGGTACATACTACAAACACAAGAGGCACTACAATGTTGATCATCCTATTCCTTCATCTAGTACTTCAAAGCCCAGTGTACCTAATGCTAATACTAAACCCCTGGCTGAAAATTTCAATGCATCTTTAGCTAATTCTTTCCAAGATTTGATATTATAGATCATGCTAAGAAGACCAAAATCTAGATGTCTAAGCTAGAATACCTACAAGCATATCCAAATCAACTGGATAGGTGTACCAAATTTTTCAAAGAGTCACAACCAACTCAACCTCATTTGATTGCCCCTAAATCAAAAAATATGCTTAATAACCTAGTTATTATTCCATCCTCAATTCCAGGGAAGATTGAACCTTTCTGTTTATCCCTATTGATCAATGGTATCAAGCTAAGAATTTTTTTATAGATTTTGATGCATTTGACAATGTCGTGCCAGCTAAGGTTGACTTCGACAAAATCTTTTGGTAATTGCAACTCTATGGAGAATAAGCAAGTACCATTGAAAGGGAAAATCAAATATGCTTAATTTTCCCTTATGCCCTTCTCAGACAAGAAGATCAAAATGATCATCCTAGTTGCAGATGTATCCACTTCTTATGGTATGCCACTTAGTTGTAATTTCTGTAAGGATGTGGGTGATGAAATCAATATGGATATGAGTAAAGCTAGAATACATGTCAAAGGTGTCATGCAAAAGTTTCATCCTAAGAGAGGAATTAAGTATGTAGTGGTCAAATCTAATGACTTACACACTTAGATTATTTTTGAATCAGAGGGAATGGGTAATTATTACCTTCATGCAGATGAAGTGTCATAATTTGCAAAGGACAAGACAGGCTTTGAAAGTTCTTCCTTACTTTCAAAAACCAAAATATTTGTTGATGCTACTGAAGATTTAGAGGAGGTTGCCATTTCAAATCAACTACTAGTCATAGTTGAAGGAGAAATTGTTCTTGAAGATGAGCCTATGGATTTTTTTTTAAAAGAGGAAAATGTTTAGTTACGGATTCTACTGATTCTCTTGAAGGAAAGTTTATTCTCATGGATTGTGAAGAAAGTTCAAGTACTTCTAATGATGTTTAGATTATGGAATTTGATGGAAGTTGTGCTTCTACGGGATCCAGAGTGAGAATTGTGATGATTCCACCAAAAGAAGACTTTTTCCCTTTTTCTTACAAGTTGCAATTTCCTAATACTAATAACATAGTTGAATACAAGGCTTTGATATTGGATTTAAACATGGCACAAGCCAAAGGAATTAGGAACTTGCATGTTAAAGGAGATGTTGAGTTGGTGGTATGTCAAGTCAAAAGTCATTATCAAGCCAAAAATTCTTGACTTAGACATTACTGGGATTTGGCTTGGGATTTCATCTAGTTGTTTGATGCTTTTAATATCTTAGTGATCCCTAGAGAGTTGAATGATAGGAACTGATTCACTTGTTATTTCAATTAGTTTGTTACTTCCTTATCAAGAGTTTGAAGATGGCATACATGAAATACAATTGGTTTACCAACCAAGTATTCCAAATAATTGTGAACATTGGAAAGTGTTCACTGATGATACTTAGATTATCAATTTTCTGGAAACTGATGAAGGATGTGATGATATGTATTTTGAAGGAGACGACAATGCACCAAATGAAATCATTTCTGATGAAAATAATATTATTGGTCAAGAAGTAATTCAATTGAAAGGAAATAAGATTCCCAAAGGTCTCATTTCTTTGGAGAATCTATTTGACAAGCATGATAGGTATGTCAAAGAAAAACAAAAGACGAGGACTAGTTCCTTGGGACAATATGGAAAATACAACATTGGTATTAAAGATGATCAAAAGTTAGTCAACATTGGAAATTGGTGTATTGATGAAGAAAAGGAGAAGTTCCATCATTTTCCATCAATAATACAAGGATATTCTAGCTTATTCTTATGAGGATTTGAAAAAAATTCATCCTAAGAAAGTCCAACATGATATTCCTCTTAAGTTTGGCACAACTCCTTTCTACTAGAAGTAGAGGCAATATAATCCAATGACTTTGGGTATTATTTAAGCCAAAATTCAAAAGATGCTGGAAAAAAGTATTATATTTCCTATTCACCATTCATCATGGGTATCTAACATAGTCCCTATTAGAAAGAATAATGCAAAAAATTTTACATGTGTGGATTTCTGCAATCTTAATCCAACATCTCTCAAAGATAATTGTCCATTGCCAGTCATGGATCAAGTGTTACAAGATGTAACTAGTTTAGAAATGTTATCTATGCTAGATGGTTTCTCGAATGATTAGTAAAATACAATATTTACTACCCCATGGGTTACATTTACATATTAGTGAATGTCTTTCAGTCTTATCAATGTGGGAGCAACTTTTCAGAAAGTAATAGATTTGGCCTTTGATGGCCTCATTAATGAAAGCATCATTGTATATTTGGATGATTTGACTATTTTCTTCAAAGCATGTCAAGACCATTTCTTTTATCTATGACAAGTCTTAGAGCAATATAGACAACATGGTGTATCACTGAATACCAAGAAATTAATTTTTGGTCTAGTGGAAGGCAAGCTATTGGGACACATTGTGTCCAAATAAGGTATTAAAATTGATCTAGAGAGGATGCAAACAATTCAAAGTTTATCTTTATCATCAAACAAGACATCGATTCATTTTTCTTTGGAAAGGTAAATTTCTTGAGGAGATTTGTACCAAACTTCACTGAAAAGACTCTTCATATTATTGATATGATGAAAGGAGAAAAAAAAAATTTCACTGGAATCATGAAGGAAGAACAATATTTGTGGAAATCAAAGAAGAAATAGCACATGCACCTGTACTAGTGTGGCTTGACTACATGATCAAATCTGTAATGTATAGTTATGCTTGTCTACCATTTTGATACAAAAAAATGATGAAGGCATTGCATCACCTATTTCATTCATGAGTTGTCCCATAAAGGCTCGTGAGTAGAAACAATCAAGTGGAGAAACATTCTTATGATGTTGTCAAAGCAGTGAAGCATTTCAGAATTTACATATTTAACTCTCATATCATTGTTCTAGTTTCAGACACCACTATCAAAACCGTTTTGATGCAATAAGATTTTGGCACAAAAAGAGGAAACTAGATTGCAAGGATTCAGGAATATGATATGGAGATATGACCAATCAAGCTAGTTTGTGGCAAATGACTCTATCAGCTTCTAGCTAAAAATAAACTCTTGCAAGTGGAAGATGAGAATTCCTCTTCTCTTCCTACTATTCTATTTGTCATTGCTACAGATGATTGGTATTCTGATATGGCATATTATCTTAGTTATGGAGAATTTCCTTCAAATTTGACATACAAAGAACATAGGACTCTTAAGTAGAAAGCTTCTAGCTCCATCCTATGGGAGAATGGTCTCTACAAGCGTGTAATAGATGGAACTTTTCTCTCGCATGTGGATAAAAGCCAACAAGTGTGGATTATGGATTCTTTGCATAACCAAGCATGTGGCAAACATTTCTTTGCACCTAGTAGTGCACATAAAATTCTAAGAGAACAATACTATTGGCCCACACTTTTTCAAGACGTATATCAGTGGGTAAGGAAATGTGAATCATGTCAACAATTCGTAGGTAAACAAAAACTTGTTTCAACATTGGGGTATTGATTTTATTGGTACTATTAATCCACCTTAAAGCAAGGGTCCCACTCACATCCTAAAACAACAATAGACTACTTTACTAAGTGGATAGAAGTCATTCTAGTGAAGAGCTCTACATCATAAATAAATTTTGACTTCTTGAAATAGAACATCATTTTACATTTTGGTGTTCTAAACAAAATTGTTGCAGATAATGCAATCGCTTTCTCTTACAAGGAAGTGTTAGAGTTTTATTTTGGTCAAGAAAAATCAAGTAATAAGAATATAGTGACTATCATGACAAAATTGATTGAATTAAATCAAAGAACTTGACACAAGGTGTTGTTTGATGCTTTGTGGGATGACATAATTACTCCAAAGAGAGTGATTGGAATGTCCCCTTTTTAGCTACTATATGGGATCAATGTTGAGATTCTAATAATCTTAGAGCTTCCCACTCTTTAGTTAATACAAGCCATCAAAGATGGGACTTATTTAAATGCCCTGGATAAAAGAATTATATTCCTTCAACAATCAGAGGAATGAAGAAAAGAGGTGGTTGATACACTTGTTGCTCACCAACAACAAGTCAAAGTTATTTTTGATAAAAAGGGCAAGTATAAAGAATTCCAAATTGGCAATTTTGTTCTACTTTGGGACAAGAGGTGAGAATCAAAAGGCATACATGGCAAGTTCAATTCTCTTTGGAGAGGACTTTTAGAATTCATCAAATTGCATATGAAAACAATTTATGGCTTGTAAATCATGATGGTGTTGGAGATATAAGAGGAGTAACTGAGAGGGGAGAGGTGAATCAGTTACCACAAAAATAAATCCAAAATCTCTTAGATGTCAATACAAATCAAAACCAAACTCTGTTGAAATTGAAAATACTGTTGTAACTTGGTTAGCACCGAACCACTCAGCAAATGTTAAGAATCTTTGTTACTTGGCAATTATCGAAATAGATGCTTCTTAAGATGTTTAATGTTATTAACCAAAATTAACTTAGTTGCAAAAATAGAAAGAAAATAACATGAACACATATGACACCAGGATTTAATGTGGAAACCCAATTTGGTAAAAACCACCAATTGCAACTATTTACTATTTTTTACTCTTCTGAAGTGAGCCCTATTAGGAGCCAACCTTGTTGAAGCTTACCAAAAACACTATTAGGTGTGACCTTATTAAAGGATTTAATCACCCTATTAGGAGTAGTCTTGTTAGAGCTCTTTAGACACTTCAATCTAGAAATGTCACTTTGTTAGAGGATTTGGCAAATAGTTGTCAAGATAACTCTGTTAAGAGATTTGAATCACTGCTACAATTATTAGAAAGTAAAAATGATATGACTTGATTGTTGATGCAACTATATTGCTAATTTTAGATCTCTATTCTGGCTTGAATACTTCATCCTCCTTGATCAGATAAAACTTTGCAGCTCGGTCAACTCAGGATACTCTGGTATCCTTCCAATTTCCTTTATTGGTTTATATTTTCAGTTCCATGTTTTTCTCATTCAATCCCACAACTTGACCTTATACTTATATCTTTTGCCTTGTCAAGTCTACTTGAATACACTTAAAATTATTCAATATTCATCCCTTGAGATGGCTAGACCTAACAAATAAATTCATCAAACTAAATATGTTGATTCAAGAAAATTCTTCGTTAGCCGACCTAGCTTGTTCAACACTAACTCAGAAAAGAATTTCTTAATACTTCCTTTGTTAATTGCATGAACTTGGTTAACACTGCACCCTAAATTGAATTCCTTTGGTAACTGAGTGAGCTCAGTTAAAACTGGTTTCATGCCAACTTCTATTTGGTTCCTGAGAGAACTCAGTAGACAATATCTTCCTGCAAACTTTCTTTGGTGCCTGAGTGAACTTGGCAGATATTATCTTCGACCATGATTAACTCTGAAACGCTTGGGAGACACTAGAAACTATCTTCATCGCCCAAGTGATCTCAGTAGACATTGACTAGTAAATACTTGACATTTTGTGTAACATCAAAGACAATAAACAATTGAACAAATGTTGTCAACAATCTATCTCGTTGGCATTGATGGCAACACAACATGTCATAATACAATGAAATTTTAGAGAAAAATAAAATTAAGGATAATATCCTTAGTTTCATTATGATTCTCATCCATGAGAACTCCATCTATCAGTGTGAGCTCCCTCTGACATAAATCTCTTTCTGCAATATCAAACTCTCCCTATTTTGATATCAACTCAACTTCATTCTCCCTCTTTGACATCTCTGACATATATAAAGATATCATTGATATATGATAGTAAACAGACATAAAATTGCTCTGATGTATGACATAAATCTCCCTTTTTGACATCTCATGCCAAAGATAGTATTCAGTGAATTTCCATGTACTTGATATACTAATTCATATGCAATCTTCCCTTTACAATACTATATCACCTTGATTGATCTTCAACATGCTTGATTGATGCATTACTAAAAGTTGATTAGCGAGCTTCATATAGGGGAATGACCCATATCTTATGTCTTAGACACAAGAATACATCCTTAGGTAATGGCTTGGTGAATATGTCTACAATCTATTCTTTTGTATTCACATATTCCAATCTTACCTCCTTATCTTGCACTAATTCTCTTAAGAAATGATACTTAATTGCAATGTGCTTAGTTTTGTTATGCATCATAGGATTCTTGGAAATGTTAATTACACTGGTGTTATCACATAAAACAACAACTGGATCCTTGATCTCTTCCTTCATACCTGCCAACAATTGTTTGAACCAAACAATATTTGAACAATTGACTACTACATCAATATATTATGCTTTTATTGTTAAATGAGAGATATAGTTTTGCTTCTTTCTTGTCCAAGATACTAGCCTCTTTCAAAGAAAGAATGCTCCACCACTAGTGTTATTTCTATCATCAATGCTTCCTACCCAGTTTGCATTAGTGAATGCTTTCAATTCAAATTTGCCTCCTCTATTATACCATAAACCATAATCTTAATCACCCTTTCGATACCCCATGATTCTTCTTTATTGTCATCATATGGTTTTCTTTTGGATTAGCAGAGAACCTTGCCACCATTCCAAATACTAATGTTACATCAGGTCTTGTATGCACCACATACTGAAGTTTTCCAATCATTGATCTATATAAAATCTAATCTACTTCTTTTAAACCATCATCTTTGGAAAGCTTATGTCCAGTAGATATAGGTGTTCCAACTGGTCTATAATCCTCCATACCAAACTTGTTTAGTATTTCCTTGATGTATTTTGATTGAGTAATATAGATATCATCCTTCTTCTGTTGAATCTGTAGGCCAACAAAGAATTTGATCTCTCCAAACATTGACATCTCAAATTCCTTACTCATTTCCTTTAAAAAAGATTTAAACAAATCATCATTTCTAGTAAACAAGTTATCATCCACAAATATTTTTGCTAGCACAATCTTCTTATCTAGTCCTTCTTTGATGTATAGGTTGGTGTTATCATTAGTTCTTCGAAAACCAATCTTTATGAGATACTTGTGTAATCTCTCACACCAAGCTCTAGGGGCTTGTTTGAGACCACACAAAGCTTTGTGTCGTCTACAAACTATGTCCCTTTTACTAGGATCAATGAAACCTTTTGGTTGCTCAATGTAGACTTCCTCTTCTAAGATTTCATTCAGGAATGTTGATTTCACATCCATCTGATACACTTTGAATCCTTTGCGTGTTGCATATGCAAGGAGTGTTCTAACACCTTTAAGTCTAGCAATATGAGAAAATGTTTCTCCATAGTCAATATCTTCCTCTTGAGCATAACCCTTGCAAACTAGGCTTTCCTTGTTTCTTGAAACTTCTCCATTCTCATTCAACTTATTTATGAATACCCATTTTATGCCAATTACATTCTTATGCTAGGTCTAGGAACAAGATTCCAAGTCTTATTCATTTCAATCTAATCAATTCCTTCATTCATTGCTTCAATCCAACTTTCATTCTCTAATGCATCTTTTATAGATCTAGGTTCAAATTCAGTAAGGAAATATGTACCTTTTAATTTGTTCCTTGTCGTTGTACCAACTGACTGATATCCAATGATTTTCTCAGGTGCATGATGCGTTCTGACATATCTAGCAAGTTTGGACTCCTTTCTGAAATAATTAGGTTCAACATGATCTTTTGAATCATGCTCGAGTCTCATTATCTATGATTCAGGTCCATCGAATTGTGACTTGGTTTCCTCTCGTTGAAACTTGGGTCCTTTTGACTGTGACTTGGGTCCTTCTAATGACTCAAGTTACACTTGTTGCAACTCAAGTTTAACTGGAGATTTTGGGGACTTGGATGGTAAAGTTTTTTGGTTGCCACTTGCTTGAACATTGGGTACAATATTAGGCTTATAGTAAACAAAGTTTATGTAGTCTTCAGGTTCCTTACTACTTTGTTCTTCACTCTTTTCTACAAATTCATCAATCTTCACATGTGCATTTTCTATAACTTTATAAGTAGATAGATTCAAGCATTTATATGCTTTGCTCTTATTGGAATATCTCAGAAATATGCCTTCGTCACTTTTCACATCAAATTTTCCTTTTCTAGACTCCTTCAAAATATAACATTTACTACCAAATACTTTGAAGTAACACACGTTAGGTTTATAGCCATACCATAATTCAAAAGGTGTTTGATTTGAATCCTTCATCAATTTAACTCGGTTTAAGATATGAACTGCAGTGTTGATTGCTTCCTTCCAATATTTGATAACAACATTCTTTTATATCATCATGTTCCTTGCACAATCCATAATTGATCTATTCCTTCTTTAAGCAATGTCATTCTACTAAGGTGTACCAAGTGTAGACACTTGCTTTTTTATTCCTCTTTCATTGCAAAATTCATTAGAAATAGATTCTCCTCTGTCTGATCTTAAACATTTCAATTTCTTTCTCCACTCTAGCTAAATACCATTTGAACTTTCCAATGGCTCTTTGGTTCGCTTTTAGTCTATTTTAGGCTCTGATATATATACATATCAACAAAAGAAATTAGTGGCTCTTTGGTTTGCTTTTAGTATATTTTAGGCTCATATATATATATATATATATATATATATATATATATATATATATATATATATAGACACACACACACACACACACTTGCTTTTCCTTTTTTTTGTAGTTTTTTTGCTATTTTTTATATTGATTAGTGAGTTTTTTATTTATTTGTTTTTTCTCTAGTATAATTTCTTTGTGTTATATATATAGTAGAGCAAATTAATGTATTAGTTAGATCATAATTTTTTATTGGTTTTTCTACTATAGATGCTTTGGGTTGTTTGGTTTGTTGTGGTCTTGCTTATTAGTTAGCATTTTTCGTATGTGGTTACTTTAGAGGTGTTGGTTAAGATTTAGCTCTAAACTTGTTGGATATATATATACATATATATATATATATATATATATATACATATATATATATATATATATACATATATATACATATATATATATATATACATATATACATATATATATATATACATATATACACATACATATATACACATACATATATATACATACATATATATACATACATATATATATATATGTACATATATATACATATATATATATATGTATATATATATATATGTATATATATGTACATATATATGTATACATATATATATATATATACATATATATATATGTATATATATGTACATATATATATGTATGTATATATATGTATGTATATATATGTATGTGTATATATATATGTATATATATGTATGTATATATATATATATATATATATATATATATATATATATATATATCTGTGTGTGTGTGTACAGAGATATATACATACATACATACATGCATACATGTGTGTGTGTGTGTGTGTGTGTGTGTGTGTACATATATATAGTTTCAATATCTTTGGGGTCTTGTTATATTTTATTGGTTTCTTTTATTGGGGTTGGTGCTTTAATTTATTTTGTTTATTCATGACTTATTTTGGTTTTACTTTCATTCTTTTCATTAAGTCAAACTTCTTATTATTTTATTTTTATTTTTATTTTTTGTTCTTTGGGGCTCCCTTCTACTTCCTTTTTATGAGTCCTGAGTTGGACTCAGTCTGCATAATTTTTTGTATTCTTACATGCTCTTATCCTAATGATGGATCACAAAGTGTGATCTGAAAAGTTGATGCTAAAAACCATACACAATCAAATCCATAAATAATTCTACAAATTTTTTGAAAAGCTTATGATTTATCCTTCAAATACATAATAGTCATCATTCTATAGTAATCATCAACAAATAAAATAAAGTACTTATCTCTTGTGTAGCTTTTTGTGCCAATAAGTCCACAAAGGTATGTGTGAACCAACTCCAACACTTCTTCAAAATGATAGTTTTTGCTTTTAAAACTTGTCTTTCCCATCTTACCAATTTGACAATTCTTGCACATGCCCATGTCAGGTTTCTTCAGGCTTGGAATGCCTCTAACCCTTTTGTTCTTGTGTATGTTTATCAAGTTATCAAAAGTCACATGACATAACCTCTTATGCCATAACCAACTTTCTTCTACTTGAGCAATTAAACATGAACTTCCATTATGATCTAGATAGAATAGATTACCTTTTGTTTGCTTGCCAATCCCAACCAAATGTCCTTTCCCATCCAACAGATTGGCCTTTCCATTCATGAATTCTACCTCGAATCCAATGTTATTCAATTGAGCCACACTAATTAGATTATGCTTCAGTCCTTCAACCCAATAAGCATGGCTTGAAATGTAGACTCAAGATGGTCAGAACTAGGAACATAGTTATCCAAGTCAAATGTTGCCAACCTTACCACTACTTCATCCAATGTTATATCATTCTTCGGATTGCATCTCATTTCTTGAATTGTTGAAACTCTAATTGCATATATAGGAAGAAGTGTTCTGAGAACCTTTCTTACCATTGTCTCATCTTCTATCGGATTGCACACACATTAGCTTTGATTCTATTGTTGTATTTTGCAATGTTCTCATATTCTCTCATTCTCATTTGATCAAATTGACCTTTGAGACTCTCTGCTCACATTATCATCTCCTCCATAAATGGCTTTTAGCTTGTTCCACATCTCATGAGCAGTATCACAGTCTTTGACTTCATCAAATTTAGCATAGCCGAGAGTTGAACCAATATCAATCATCATAATGTTATGATTCTTTTTCTTTTCTATAATTTCTTCAATAGTCATAGTTCTAGTAGGTGCCACATACTTGGTATCTAGGTACTTTAGGCCTGAGCCTCTAATGGTTGCCAAATGCAATCTCATGAGTTCTTACCATGCCTTGAAGTTATGTATGTTCAGCTTAGGGATCTCCCTTTTGGAAGACATCCTAATCTTTAGCTTAGGTCCTTGAAACCTTCTCTGCAAGCACCAAAAGCTCTGATACCAATTGTTGGAAATATAAGAGTAATAACTAAGAGGGGAGGGGTGAATTAGTTACCACAAAAATAAATCCCAAATTCCTTAGATGTCAATACAAATCAAAACCAAACTCTATTGAAATTGAAAATATTGTTGTAACTCAATTAGCATTGAATCACTCGGCAAACACTAAGAATCTCTATTGCTCAGAAATTACTGAAATAAATGCTTCTTAATATATTTAATGTTATTAACCACAATTAACTTAGTTGCAGAAATAAAAAGCAAATAACTTGAACACATATGACACTAGGATTTAACGTGGAAATCCAATTTAGGAAAAACCACCAATTGCAACTAGTTACTATTTTTCACTCTTATGAAGTAAGCCCTGTTAGGAGCCAACCATGGTAAAGGTTACAAAACACACTGTTAGGTATAACCCTATTAAAAGATTTAATCATCCTATTAGGAGTGGCCTTGTTAGAGGTCTTTAGATACTTCAATCTGGAAATGCCACGTTGTTAGAGGATTTGGCAAATAGTTGTCAAGCTAACTTTGTTAAGAGATTTGACACACTACTACAATTATTAGAGAGTAACAATGGTATGACCTGATATTTGATACAACTGTATTACTGATTTTAGATATCTATTTTGGCTTGAATTCTTGATCCTCCTTGATCAAATAAAACTTTGCAGCTTAGTCAACTCAGGAAACTTTGCTATCCTTCCAATTCACTTCATTGATTTATCTTTTCAATTCCATGCTTTTCTCATTCAATCCCACACCTTGACCTTATTATTATATCTTTTGCCTTGTCAAGTCAACTTGAATACACTTACAAATATTCAATATTCATCCCTAAAGTTGACTAGACTTAATAAATAAATTCATCAAAATGTGTTGATTTAAGAAAACTCTTCGTTAGCTTACCCAACTTGGTCAACACTAACTCAAAAAAGACTTTCTTCAAACTTCCTTTGTTAACCACGTGAACTTGGTTAACACTGCATCCTAAACTAAATTCCTTTGGTAACCGAGTGAGCTCGATTAACATGCCAACTTCTCTTTGGTGCCCAAGTGAACTTGACATACATTATCTTCTTGCAAACTTTCTTTGGTGCCCAAGTGAACTTGGCAGATACTTTCTTCAAACATCATTAACTCTAGAATGCTTGACAGACACTGGAAACTGTCTTCATCACCTAAGTGAGCTCAACAAATAGTGGAAACTATCTTCATCACCTAAGTGAGCTCAATAGACACTGACTGGTAAAGACTTGACATTTTGTGTAATATCAAAGACAATATACAATTGAACAATTATTTTCAATAGATGGAACCCAAAAGCCACTACCTCATAGTGAACAACATTTGAAACATTGCTTCTAGTAATTATCAGATAAGTACCCCTTGTACATAGTTTCATGTTTCCAAATCTTAGGCTCCTTGTTTTTATTTTTTATTTTTGAGTCACCTTACTCTATTACCAAATGGAGAAGATGAAGGCACTTAGAAAATTGGATTCTATGTCACTCATTGTTTCTAAGAACAAACAAGTAACATCCCCAAACAGAGCCAGTTATCGTCTTACATTTTGTCACCACAAAATGTAGGTAATAATACGAAACGTTTTGAACTTAATTTAATTTTTTCTTCAAGTTAGTTCATTATTTAATTGTATAACATTGATCAATCAATTGACCATAATTGATATAATAAACTCTTTTACTGAAGGCTTTCATCAAGTGTTTTTAGTTTTTATGTTTGTTGAACCTATGCTTGATTTTTGAAGCCTTCAACATCTTTTTTTCAAATTTTTGAGTGTGCTTTTGTTAGCTTTTGGTCTTTTGGTTTTGCTCAAATCATTTCTTTTAGTTTTCCCTTTGATTCAATCTATCATAGGGCTTAATCAGAGTTGGCAATCAAAAGATATGATCGTTTTAGTGCCCAAAAAATGGACTCTACAAGTGCAACTACACGATCTTAAAAATCATGTTATATTTAATGTTGACATTCACTTTTTGAAAGATATAACTTAAAATCATTTTATGTTATGTTTTTTAGTTACTTTATCATTTAAATTTATCACCTAAAGAACTATAGTACACTTTATGTTATATTTTCATGTTGAGGTGCTTTTCTAAAATTTTCACTTAACTAACTTTATTAACTATATAGTTTGATTTAAATTTTTTGTTACTTTATGTTTTAATTTAAAAAATATAAGTAAATATTACTTTTTGAATGATATTTGCACATAGTAATTAAACTATATTGTGTAAACATTATTTTTGACCCAATTAAGTGATATTTTCTCAAAAATTAATTGAACTTGTGCATAATTAATCACTTAAGTTGTGCAAAACATGTCTTTGAACCTATTTGCATGTAAATATGCAAATGCCTCTAGAGACCATATTGTTGGACTAAAAAGACATTAAAAAAAATACTTATACATGTAAATACATGCATTCTAAAATGTGCAATGAGTTTTCTAGAGTGAGACTTGCATATTGGAGTGCTTTTAAAATATGCAATGCCTTCAAAGAGTGTGTTTAGCTCTAAAAGGCTTATTTTAACATGTTTTAAAATATGCATTGCCCATCCAAGAATGTGTTTTGCACCTAGAGGACAAGTGCATGCTTTAAAATGTGCCAATGCACTCCCGAAGTGCTTTTTGCATAAATAGTTTGTTGGTATCCCTAACTATTGTTGTCTATTAGTGTCAAATACTTAGTCATATACTAGGTAGAGTTAGGCAATCATCACTATGATTGACCTACTCTATATAGGTTGAGTCATAGAAAAACTTGTAAATTAACATCTATATGTCGAGCTCTAAAGGAGTCGAGCAAGTCTTTGGTCACTGAGTATTTTCAATATAAGTCGAGCCTAATGATTTTCGAGCAGTCTAAGCACATTAATGTTGAGTTACACAAAAGTGTTGAGCAACATCAATGAGAACAATGAAGGATGAGTATCAGAGACAATAATTTACAAGCAATGCAAAATGAAATTCAAGTTAGGAATGATGCAAACTTTAAGGTTAACTATTTTAGGCTAACATGGACAAGACACTTAATATTTGTAGAGGTTGTTACAGAGGCTATTATGTGTTTTATGATGTGGATCACAAATCCCTATGAGAATTGTTCAACTAATCATATGAAGAGGCAAAAAATGGAAGCATCTAGAAAACTCTTTAAGAAATATTTAAATAGAGCAGATAAAAACCTATAATAATATTGTGATAAGAAGCGAGCAAGCTATTTGTGCGATCATAAAGCAAATCAAGTGTGAAAATGTGAACATTGTGAAGAAGGCAAGAGAGTTGAGTTTTTTTATTCCAAAATAGAGGAAGCAACCTTGATCAAAACACAGTCTAGGAAGATGCAGAAGATGTTGGCACAAGCAAAAATGAGAAAATACCAAAATCTATTTTTTTATTGATATTTTCTATGTTCTAGTATTTTGCATTTTTGGAGGCCTCTGGGGCATTTCTAGGCTTCAGCAAGTCAAGAAGTCATAGCGCTATGCTTAAGACTTTGGACACAAAATGTATAACTTTAGAAGATCTTTCCAAAAATTCTGACGGTTTGTGTTTTCGAGCTACGAGTAGAAAGTTATGACTTCTACAAGTAGACGTATTTTTTAATATAGATTTTTGTAGTTTTCTATAGTTGTTCGGATTTATTTTGTAATTAATTATCCTATGGACTCTTCATTTTCATTTCAAAGGGATAGTGATGACCCTCAAGATCCATCATACTTGTATAAACTCTATTTTTGAATGGAATGGATCACTTTTTGGCTTGTAAATCATCTATTGTATTTTAATGGTTTTTTTCAATTAATTCACAATACTGCAGGTTCTACACTAGGTATTGTAGTATGAATTCTTAATTCAGATTAGTGGTATCAGAGCTTGTTCACTCCTATATGTCCCATCGTACGCGGTCAGCTTATCGAAAGTTGGGATTGGGCATAAGAGATCTCTCAGATTATCTTCCTTTGAGAGACACATGGTCACAGATGGCAAAACAAAAAACCAAGGGGATGGATGAATCCTTCAAAACACTCGTGGAAGAAGCATTAAATAAGCAACATGAAGAAATGATGAAACATTTTTTAGAGATGCTTAGAAAATGAGAGGCACAAGACAATCCGAGAAATCCAAATTTTGGTGGGCAAACCCCATTCAAGGTGCAGGTAAATTTTGATATTCCAACTTTTCAAGGAAAAATCGATGCAGATGTTGTTGACGACTAGTTGTCCAAATTGGAGAGGTGCTTTTGTGTTAATAATTTCTCAAATATTGAAAAGATAACCTTTGCCCTCTTCAAAGTTGAGAATCATGTGAAGTCGGCATGGGAGGTTCACTTAACAACTAAAGAAAACCAATAGACTCAAGATGAACATGAATTTTCTATGATGTTTGATGGAAAACCCACATGGGAAGAATTTGTAGAGCATATAAAATAAGAATATTACCCTGAGTATACCTATGAATAGAAATATATGCAATGGCAATTACTCAGACAAAAGAAAGACCAATCAGTTCAGGAGTACACCAACATATTTCATGCTCTCTTTGCAAAGCTTGGCATCAAAGACTTAGAAAAACATTGAGTTATGAAGTATAAGAGTGGTCTTCATAGATATATTTAGACTAAAATGGATTTCTTGAATATAGAAACATTGTCTAGTGCTTTCAAATATGCATCAAGAATTGAGGAGAAGTTCAAACAAAAAGGGAGGAGGGAAGATCCAATGAACAACAAATGGAAAGGTGAAGGTAATAAGCCAATGGGAAAACAAACAACCATGGAGCCTTCTCCAAATGCACCAACAAAGAAGACATGGGGCATAAAGATAATAGGCAAGACTCAGGTATGTGGCGTGAAGTCCATAAAAGTCCCTCTCATAACACCAAAGATTGTAGAACTATAAAAAATTTAATGATGGAAACCCATGAAGAAGCTATTACACCTGAGGTGATAGATTTTGGAAAACAAAAGGAGGATGAACAAATCATTGAGGCTGACCCATATGCCATAGTGGCCACTGTAAAGGTATTTGTTCATGGTGATGAAGAGAGATTGTTCCATTCACAAATGTGGGTAGGAGGAAAAGCTTTGCATTTGATTGTTGATAGTGGTAGTCAAAAGAATTTGATATCCATTGAGACTGTAAAAAGATTGAATCTGAAGACAAAATCACACCCACAACCATATTCTATGTGATGGGTGAGCCAATGGAGAGATACTCAAGTAAACAAGCAATGTCAAATGTCATATTCCATTAAACCATTCAAAGATGAGGTGATCTGTGATGTAGCTCCTCTTGATGTGTGTGATATTTTGTTAGGACAACCATACATGTATCAGTGTCATGGGGTGTATGAGTCTAGACCACAAAGTGTGACAATCAAATTAGGTGGACAAAAGTACAAGATTCTAGAGGTAAGTCTTGCACACTCTGCATCTTTTATTAGTGCAAAATAATGTAGAAGATTAATAGCCCAAACTAGTACATTTGTGTTATTGATGATTTGTCTTAAGGAACAAAAGAAAAGTGCGTGTAATTCTCATTCCATAGTGTCCATCACAATAAAACAACAATGATCAATGTATTAGATCTTAACAAAAATTTAGAATGTGTTTGAGTTACCAACAGGGGTACCCTCACATTGCCAAGTTTAGACACTCTATTGATTTGATACTAGAAACCCCATTGCCTAATGAGCTAGTATATAGGAGGTCAGTTCTAGAAAATGATGAGATAAAAAGGCAGATATAATAATTGATTTAGAAAGGACATATCTACCCAAGTGCATCTCCCTGTGGTAGCCCAATTGTTCTTGCGAAAAAAAAGGATGCTACATGGAGGCTCTGCATTGATTATAGATCATTGAATAAGATAACTATAAAAAATAGATATCTAATTCCTCGGATAGATGATCTCTTAGACCAACTTAGAGGGGCAAAATTCTTCACTAAAATTGCCTTGAAATTTGGATACCATCAAGTACCAATTGATCCAATAGATGTATGGAAGACTTGTTTTAAATCCAAAGAGGGATTATTGAATGGTTGGTGATGCCTTTTGGCCTCACAAATGCCCCAGCCACATTTATGAGGATGATGAATTATGTGCTTAGGCCATTCACTGACTCTTTTGTAGTTGTGTATCTGGATGATATTCTAATTTTTAGTAAAACATGGGAAGAACATCTGCAACATGTGGAACAGATATTGTCTACATTGCAAGACCATGGACTCTATGCAAATAAGGAAAAATGTTATTTTGGTATGGAAAGTATTAAGTACTTGGGATATGTTGTTGATAATGAAGGTGTTCATGTTGATCCTGAAAAGATCCAAGTAATTAAAGGCTGGCCTACTTGAAGGAATCTCACAGAGTTGCGTAGCTTCTTGGGGTTAGCTAACTTTTATCGTAGATTTATGTTTGGATTTTCACATTTGTCTTGGCCTTTGAAGCAATCATTATGAGGAGGTATGAAAGCAAAATTCAAGTGGCCAGGTGCTCAACAACAAGCATTTGAGGAGTTGAAATAAAGGTTATGTTTTGCACTTGTTTTATCTCTTCCTAATTTACAACAATCTTTTGAAATTCAAACTGATACATCGAATATGCCTTGGGAGCAGTCCTCATGCAACATGGACATCCAGTTGCCTACCATAGTGAGACTTTTTCTGATATAGTGTGTAGATATCTCACCTATGATAAAGAATTATATGCTATTGTTCAAGCTTGCAAGTAGTGGAAACATTATATATTGGGAAAGGAGACTATCATTCACACAGATCACAAACTCTTTCAATTTTTGCAAACACAAGGCAAATTACAGAATGACAGACACCAAAGATGGTTAGCTTATCTTCAACAATTTCATCTCAACATTTTTCATAAGAAAGGAGGCACCAATAAGGTAACAAATTGTCTGAGTAGGCCACCAATTGCAAGAATAAGTATGGTATTAGAATCATGTGGTCACCAAACAAAAAATTGGGCCCACTTGTATGGATAGGATAATGAATTTTCAAATGTTTATACTTAGCTTGTGGAAGGTAAACATGTGAATGATTATTACTTACAATATGGAATTCTTTGCCACTTTGGCCAAATTTGTGTTCTTGAGGAAGAAGGAAAGAAGTTAATATGGGAAGCTCACTATAGTAAGGTTGCTGGTCATTTTGGAATAGGTAAGACCACTACTATACTACAAAAATATTTTTATTGGCCAAGAATGAAAAATGATGTGATAGTTCATACATTCAAGCATGTACAGTGTGTGCTATTGCAAAGCTTGCAAATCATAAGTTGGGTTTATATTTACCACTTCCTATTCTAGATAAACCTTGGCATTCAATTTCAATGGATTTTATGTTTGGTATTCCTACCACTAAACATGGGCATGATTGTGTATATGTTGTAGTAGATAGATTTTCAAAAATGGCAATCTTGGTGGCCTGTAGAAAGGCAACCTCTACAGAAGAAATTGCAAAACTCTTTTTTTAGCATGTTTGGGTTCATTTTGGGCTACCAAAAACCATTATTTCAGATAGGGATTCTTAGTTTCTAAGTAAATTTTGGTCTTCATTACGGGCAATGATGGACACAAAACTAACAAAGTCTACTACATTCCATCCTCAAATAGATGGTCAAGTAGAGGTTGTTAATCAAATGATTCTTCAAATTCTGTGTATGTATCACTCCAAACATCCTCGCACATGGGATGAGAGCCTTCCATATGTGCAACATAGCTACAATAGGGCAATTCATAGCTCAACTGGCCATAGCCCATTTGAATTTTTTTCGTGGATATCAACCCTTAGCACCAATAATTTTTTCTATCCCAGATATGCAATCTAACTTGGTACCATACTTGGATAAGGAGAAGGACAAAGTTATGAAGTTCATTCATAAAATTCATCATTTGCAGCAACAAGTTTATGAAATTTTGGAGCAGACCACTAAGAAGTATAAACAGAGGCATGATCAAATAGTGAAGGACAGTAAAGATATATCATATAAGAGATCATATCAAATTGAAGAGAGGATATCGAAAACTAACTTTTTAGAGAAGACCAAGGATCAGGTATTGAATCAGTTTTACTAGATTGAGTCAGGGATAATCTCTTAACAACATGGTTTTAATAGATATTTTGTAAAACTCTTAATCGAGTCCTTACTTAATTGTAAGTGGAAAATCCTCTCACAAGGTAAGACTTGATAGTCTTAATAACCTTTAATAGGGTAGGCCCCTCACAGGGTAGATCATCAAATGTGATCAATCATTGTGACCCTAACACATTAACTTTATTACTGCAGTAGTGAAGATTTATGGGTGTCATCCCACACCAATTTTACCTTCACCTTGGAGGGTTCTTGGGTAGCCAAATCTTTGTGTTATGTGCTTACATTTCATGCATGCTATTGATAGATTAGATCTACATGTTACTACAGTTTGATTTTACAAGTAAATGTTATGCATGCATTAGATATGAGATGGTCAATGTGGTGAATGCACTAAAGTTGTGTGAAAAGATAAAAGTGCTATAGATCCTGATTCACCCCCCTCCTCATCTTAGTATCTTAGTTTCCCAATTAAGACTTCCAAAAATTGGTATCAAACCATAAGTTCTCTTGAGAAGGTCTAACAACTTGGGAGTTCAAATCTTGGAAATAGAGGCTTATAAATTGGGAGAAGTTATTGACAATCAGGTGATTGGCATCCATCTCATACTGCAACAACTTGAGGTAGCAAGATAGGAACCAAGGAAATCCTTAAAAAGGAGAAAGGAGATAGTCATTTAGCTAAATCAGTCAAATTATGAAGAATTTGATACTCAAGGACTATTTGAAACTAGAAATTCAAGTGAGAGTGATGCATTCGTTGCAAATCTACTAAAAAAGAATAATATCCTAAATGAAGAAGTTAGAGGACTAAAAAGATAACATGAGATCCAATCAGTGAGGCTATGTGAAGTGACTAAACAAAAGAAGAAATTTGAAGAAGATAAGGTTGTTACTGAGGAAGACAAAAGATAAATGACAATTAGACTTGAAGAAAGATCATCTGATGTGAAAAAGCTTACAAACACTCAACTAGACATGATGAATCAATTGATGCTTGCAAATTAGGAGTTGAACAAAAAGGACATGGAAATAGCAAATCTGAGATCACAAAATGACTTATTGAGGAAAATAAGGAGATAAATCAAGTTGTAGTGAGTGCTATGATTATTGCCTCAAGCACTGATATTCAAGCAAGACCAAGTAGTGACATCCCTTCACCTACTCCTACAAAGATAATGTCAAGAAACAACACTCCATCCCCAAGAAAAGCCAAATAAAAATAGCATAATTCACCGAATATTTTTGTTAGTCTAGATGAAGTAACTGAAATGCCAAACTGGGATTTGGAAAATCTTACTCTTGAACAAACAATCATATTGCAAGAGATTTTGACAAAAAAGAAGAAATGGGAAGAAATGAGAACGGAGCAACAATAGAAGCAAGTGTTACATGATATAAAGGACATTTTTGTTGATGCATTTTATTTACATAATTTTGATGGGCAAGCCCCAATTATTTCCTAGCTGGTACATATTGTTGAACAAATAAATATTGGAGATAGAAGAAAATGAAAATTTGATGGCATGGTCAACCAAGAAATTCGAGTATAAGGTTGTGCAGAAAACCCCAACAACCATTGCCAAGTAAAAAGTTGAATTACAAGGATGTGTATTGTAAGAGTTTTCTTTAGGGAAAAATCACCCAAGATCAAGGAACTCAAGCACAAGCACAATAGTAGACCAAAAGAGTATGATCAGAATAACAATATGATATGATATTCAGTGTGAAAGTACACTAGGAGTGCCTGTATATAAAAGCTTCTAGAATGCCTAGGAATCATCACACTTATAAGTCTTACAACCAAGCACATGTCCACCAGAAGTGGATTATCCTCCATTAAGCACATAAGTAAGTGTGATGATGAGAGGATAAGCCTAGAAACGTGTAGCACACAAAATTATGCTGTAGACACCATGCACTTAATTAAGAGTGTAAATAAATGTGTTGTCTACATGACAACTCAGTTATTTATGCAAACTCTAGTGTTGTAGACACCATGTGCTGAATTAGAGTTGCTTACTCCAGTGTTGTCAACATGACAACTCATAAGAGTATGCAAACTCCTAAGTGTCTCACCTAAGAAATAATAAAATAATGCATTGACCTAAGTAAACTTAAATAAAATGTAATAAGTAAATACTTATTTACACCAACATGTATAGAATACTGAGGAGCTTATATAAAAAAGGTACAACATTTTGTGTGATGTGCCAAGATTCACAAGTGATCTTCAGGCAAACATCCAACAGATTCAAGCTGACATGCAACAAACAAGCAACACCATTTCACAGTCAGCTGAATCTAGCTCAAGACATTACAAGTTATTATTTTCTCAAGGCAAATTGTTGGAGCTACTGGAAACTAATAATAACAAGAGCTTAAAATTGATCTCTATCCAGTCTATGTTGATACCTCATTTGGAGGTTATGCAATGTGAATTGAAGTCAGCATGATTTTATTCAAGAAGATCATAATCTTTCGGTTGCTTATAGTTTGATTGATTTGGTAGCTAGATTGGTGTTGCAAAATCACATTTTGGAATCAACAAAAACCACTTGGGATCATGCACTTGCTATGATTAACTAGTTTCACAAACCATTCCACCCATTCAATCCCAACAATAGCCATAAGTGACAAAAACAAGGGTTCCGAATATAATGATGATTACATATTTTGAATGGAAAATGATCACAAGGGGGAATGTGAGATCATAAGAGTCAGAATTAGAATTTGATGATCAGAGTTTAGAAGGAAAGCATGGTGTGACACTAAAATAATCAGACTACTTAGAGTCATGTACATATATTATTGCATTGTTTATTCATTGTAATGCCTCGCCCGAAGATCCTTGGAAACAAGGATTCAAATCAAGCCAAGATTTTTTTTTTTTTACAAGTATGAATGCACATGACAACATCATGCAGGGATCACAACGGAAGACTTCGCCACAATCCCAGCAACCAAAGAATCTCCAAACGCCACTACCCAACTGACACACGCAAACAAAGCCAACAACGACAACGCACTTGATGAGGGCACAAGAAACAACCACTCATCAACAAAACACCAAGTTGGGGTAAAATGCAGGAACCAAAAATTTGGCTAAGCCTGAAATCCTGAAGCCCTGAAAATTGGCTAAGTCTGGATTTCTGAAACCCTGAAATTTCCTAGAATCCATAACTTATCTCTGAGAGGTCTGAAACCTATCTCAAACGATTTGTCGCATATATTAAAATATATCTTAAGTATAAGGAATTAAATATACGTCAACTTATACTTAACCCCTATGAAAGCTGTTTTGAACTAGGAAGGTGTAAAAACCAAAAGGGTGTCCAAAACCAACTTTCAAACTTTCATCCGACAAGTCTAGATAGCCCCTATTTCTTGTGCGAGAAAGAAAACTGGTCCCAAGTCTCGCGCGAGATCTTTCACTGCTTCGCACGAGAAAGTGCACACTTCGTGGGAGGACTACTGAGCTTCGCGCGAGGATTCACATTCTCGCATGAGGATTCCCTACGCGTCGCACGAAGATTTACATTCTTGCGCGAGAAGTGTATTCTTTCGCGCGAGGAAGAAACAGTCTCGCGCGAGGAAGAAACAGTCTCGCATGAGGAAAATACAATCTCGCGCGAGGAAACAAATCAGCATGACACAAAACACAAACAAAAAGCTAAACAAACAAGGAAACCTCCACACCGGGGAGTACCGGATCCATGTAAATCGAAAAATGAACACTCGAGAGCACTAACAGCAAGGAAAGAGGAACATCTAACCATCTAAAACATAAAAGCAAAGCACATACTGAAATAAACATCGCAATGAACAAAAAAACATTTCAAAACTAAACAACCAAATAAGTGCACGGTTCCTCCCAACCGTCACTAGCATCATAAGACCATCGTGGGTCCTAGCCATCCCCGTGCGTAACATCCCAAGCCACCGACCCGATCATCGGTACTGTCGTAATAGGGATGTCACTACTAAAACATGCAACAATAAAAGCATAAGGAAATCTAACATGCTAGTAGAAAAGCATAAGATAATCCTACAGTAGATAACATCTCCTATTACATGCTAAATAGCAATAAGCAACAAATATACTACTAAATCAAATAACATCATCTGATTATATGCTAAACATCATGATAAGGGAATGCATCAAATAAACTAACATCATCTAAACATGATATCCAAGCATTCCAATGAAAGCATAAATCACAAGAAAGCATACTTCGGAACCCGAAGTACCAAGTGAAAACATCTAGTAACGGTCGCACTAGGATAAGAGACCGTCTCTGTACACTAGTCCCTAGCAGTGGTGAAGGTAGCTACGCCTCCCAACCACGTGGCACCCATAGGTCCACACCCGCCGTGCTAATGGAGATAATGATCCAACCACAAACACACAAAAATCACAACATCCATGGCTAACACTCACGACAAACAGTATGATGGCTGCAACCAAGAACCTAAGACAATGCAAGGAGTACAGGTCCTGGTCAGACACTCAATAGGCTACTATGTAGGGACTAACATCATGGAGAGTCGCTTGGCATAAAAAAGCCCAAGCTAGGACTTGCGTAGATTCAACATCCCTCAATGGAAAGGCTCTTGCACCCCAAACCTTTTCATTATCTTAAGTTTTATTACCAGTCACACATTTTATTTAATTTTCACTTAATTAAAGCTTCCTTTGCCAACCCTCTGGGCACAATGATCACCAGGCTGCGAGGTAGAAGCCCCCTCCATATGCTACCCTACCCTACCCATGCTCATCCTACGACAAGTGCTCGTGGGCATGCATACTCCCATCCCAACCCCAATGATCATAACTTCCGGCAAATCCATGGAAGATCGGGCCTCGCAAGTCTCCCAACAAATGTATGCGCACGTACTCGTGTATGGCGCACCACCATCACGAAGATCATAACACAAGGACAAGAATGAGAACACAATGCAAAGAAAAAACCCAACTGAAAGCAACATGGGAAGGACGAATTCTACACGAATCCCAAAGCCAATAAAACCATACATCATTAAATCACTCAATCGGCCTCAATCTGAGAGCATGGATTCTACACGAATCCCAATGATGCAACAAGACCAAACATCATGAACTCACTCAACCGGCCTCAATCCGAGAGTATGGATTCTACACGAATCCTAGCGTTCACGAACAAAAGCAAAGGTCCAAAAGAAACCATAACAAGTATAAAATCACTGAACCGAACACAACGTCGGGAGTACGGATGCAACACGCATCCCAATGCAACATAAAAGTGCAAAAGTGGTCTGACTGATATCCAAATGGATCATCAAGGTCCACAACCCACATTGTACCAAGAAAACTCGCAAAAATAGGGTGGCACGCAAAACAAGGTAGAAACTCCAAAAATTTGAAAAACTACAAAATTAAAACCCATTTGACCTTTGGGTTCAAAAACTCCAAAAATCCAAAAATAAATGAAATCGGACACCGTATGCAAAAACGGCCAGCATAACGGCGTAAAATCCCAAACCCTCATCCCAAAAAAAGGGAAATGTTCATACCCGCCCAACCGGGTAGAACTAACATACAGAAACAGAGGGGAACACTAGTTCTCAGCCTCCAAACAAACGGCTACCAAAAATAGAAGCAGAAACGAAGCAGAAACAATAAAACAGGAAAGCCCTACCTAACAGCCAAAAGGGCAAAACGGGAATCTGAACCATAAAATAAATATCCTGCAGCAGTAGCTGAAAATTGCGGCAATCCAAGGTTTCCCCGAGCTAGATCCAACGAGCCCAACCTCGCGACGATCCCATGCCCATAGCTCCCACAACGAACAAAACAGTAAATCCTCATGAAGAGGATTTTGGGTTTTACTCTCCAACTTTCCAATTCAAAAGTGAGAAGTGAGGAATTAAATTCCTTTTTGGATACTTATTCACTTTTTGGGTGAATAATCGATTAGGGCATTTAACTAGCCAATCTAGTTGAACCCCGAATCGACCCAAACGAAAACAGGCTATTCCTATAAATAGGAATTCATCTATGGCAAAGCTGCCAGAAAATAAAATAAATCAATTAAAAAGCCCGAAAACCCAAAAACACATAAATCTCCTTAATAACTTTCGCGACAATGCGAACCTCTAAATGCACAGACACGCTTACTGGTCTAATCACATAATGCAATGAGTTCGGATTTAATAATCACCGAAAGGTTTAAATTAAACATTTTAATAAAGGATACACCGACCATATAAGGACGACATTGGTAAAATATGAATGGCTGAATCACTAACTCCATGTGCCACTACCAGGGATATAAATCCTGCACACTAAACAACACGATCAAGTGCAATTGCATATAATAACATAGCCGAAGCAATAAATGCATTAAATCACCTAATTTAGCCATTTAATTAATTATATTAAAATAATCTATTTACATCACTAATGTTCGCAAAAGGCATAGCAACGCAGGAATGAAGTAAATAACCATAGCATTAAATCCATCATATAGCGAAATCAGAGGTATGTCCAAATACCAGATAACCAGATATCACCATAAAACACACTATCATCTCAAAATAGCATCATCATGCAATACGATTAACTGAACAACATAGTAGTCTAAAATCCATGATACTGGAATCAAAGAGTAACATCTGACCCTCAGGTGATCTCAAATGTAAAACATCAAATAAGAACAGATATCTCTTAGATCAAAATAAAACAAGGTAAATGTCCGCAACACATAACCAAATAATCCAACAAGAGCAATCCATTCTAATTACTTAAGCATTTAATAATGATTGATTACTTTGCATTAAAAAGGCATTTAAAACACATAAGCAAACACAGCCATAAACATGACTAACCACTGCTACAGGTACCCAGTCCAGTGTAGCATGCTAATAGAACATAGTGCAATCTCTGCACACATCTCAAGGTAATCACAGAACAACCTCATGATACCACATCGATCTTGGTAACCATTGGCACAAACCTTAGTGAACCAAAAATCACATCATAATCTCAAAGATCAGTCAAAAGCATAATCAAAGCAACTGATACAGAAACATAAATTCGAACACCTCGACGGCGTAGACCACTCAGGGTCACAATCATGATCCATCACAACAAAAGATCAGCAAGGGTGCATCCATTAGGACAACTTACAAAATTCAAATGGGAGAGGCACTACATCATCCCCCCCAAAGACTAGGCTTACTCCTGGAAGCCTGCAATCCAAGAATAGAAACCAAAACAGACAATAACCAAAATCAAAAGCCAGCAACAAGAATGACTCAAGAAACTCTCTACAAGTCAAACCCAAATCACTCCAACATTCTCAAACCATCACGTTAACCCCCAAATAGGTTAACCACAAGAGAATGGGTGTCACACAAACACAAGGTCCTCCAACAAGGAACCTTCTATGCGCTAGGAAGAACCCATCTAGCCATAGAGTCAACAATACAAGGTAAGGAACAAGCCACTCTACCTTGTCAACAGGTGCTTAATCACGACATGCACTAACCACATGACCACAAAACCAGGTCAAAACACTAAGCTCTTCCAACAAAAGTTGGAATCATGGGGAAAAACCATCCCAATATTCCCAAGAATACTATCATGTCGCACATGATCATTCTGGAATCCATGTAAACCCACCCTTAGAACAAAGAGGATGAAAGTTTACCAACAAAAGGACACACTACAAAAGACTACTCACCACCAAGCGTAGGAGCATGACACCTCACCAAGGCACAAAAGCTCAACTAACACTGGGAACTAGGGTAACACAACCCAACCAGACAAGATATCACCTTTCCACAAGGTTCAAAGACTTTCGTCAGTGGACACAATCATCAAATGTCTGCATACCAACTCACGAGATGGTAACATGTGTCCAACGATACCATGTCCCTTCAGCACCATGCTAGGAAAACTACACCCAAACTACCACTAAACTCAATCTCCAGCCTCAAGTCAATGATTTAAGAGAAAGCCTGACTAAGACAGTCCACATGAAGATATACACTTAGGGAGAAGGATACTACAGAGTATTAGGACTAAGAGGGAGTCTCTCTCAACCTCTGCACAAAATCAGCCCAAGATGCATTAGGGAACTCACAATTCCCCCAACCATCAACATACTCACAAGAGAACACTAGCTGAGCTAGTGGCATAACCACACTAACCTACTCTCTCAAGAGAGAAAGAATACAGAGATGTGCCAAGGTCAACATCCAGAAAGGAGAATGTAGACTCATCAAAGAACTGAGTCACTCCCAAATGATAAGGCAACATCATCCACAACAAGGAATACTCACAAACCACACTACACCTCACAAGGGCGGTTCAGTGCAATAGGAAACACAAAAAAAAACCCAAGCACGAACCCCAACAAGTACCTAGTAGATTATGAAGACAAGATACTCTTCCATTATGAATTACATGAAGAGTTAAACTTCTCCAATGGCCATAAATATGATATGTCATGATTGAATTGGCCTCTACTCGAAAAGGTACTCAGAACATCGATCAACAACTCCAAAAGCCAAAGCCTCACAACCGGACTCGAATTGAATCCATTTGAAAAGCATCGAAAAGATATCAACAAGGACTACAACAAGAAGAAGCTAAGAGAGACCAAGACCTACGATCTGAGCCACCACTCAAATCAAAACAACAAAGACAAAACCAACTACCTTGGTCACTAGGACAAGCAACGAACGAAATGTCCAAATCCACACAAGAGCACACATGCCCAAAACAACATAAGGCATGGAATGAAAGGTGAATCACACATTGAAACCATCATTACCTTTCTTTCATAAATTCATTAATTAAGCATAACATAAGCACTAATGCATAATGAACTGAAAGATTTTCAAGCAAGGGTCCAAGAGTCACTATAGAACAAGTACATACCTTTCAATTTCTTTCAAAAATAACATTAAGTTTAATCACCATTTAAACCATTCAGTTACAATAACAACTTTAGATCTAACAAAGACACACTAGCATGTTCTCCATGAAATTATCCCTTGAACGTACTACCAGAGGTTCGAGATGAACATGATAGAGTCACAACACACAACTAGGCAGCAATAAAACACATCCAGAATAGTCATCATGAAACATAATAAAAAGCCCAAATGGGAGAATTGCCGATTCCAATAGTAAGTACCAAAAAGAGCTCATTTCAACAATAAGTCAAATGTGACAACTGCCACAAAGAGAGCGATAGATAAAATTTGATGACTACTCCAAGAGAGGAAAATACTGAAAACCAATGCTAGCCCAACAACATGAGGAAAGTACCTCTAGCCAAATAAAATAAGGTGTCAAACAAATCACATTACAGGTGATGACTGAGTACAGTCACACAAGAGGGATAAATCACCACACAATGCTAAGGAATACATCCTCCTAGCAATGTTAGAGAACACACTCACACACATCAAGCAGTATACCATCAGTAATCTCATGCATATGCAGAAAGCAATAATTTCCATGCAATGCAACATTTAAATATCCATCAAATTAATACAGTTTTACATAAGCTTAAGAAACAATCAGATTGGGGACTTAAGTCATTAACCCAAGGATATAATGCAAATCTATTACTTTGCAGTGATTCAAAATAAACACTCGTTTTCAATGAAAGAACCATTTCATTATTATATCAACAAAATAAGGAATCACAATAAGATTCATTCATTTACTTACAACAAGGAGAAAGCAAGGAACAAAGCACCCAACTCCACAAGGAGAAACAAAGAGGCCCTCAAAGCCAACACATGGACACCAATCAGTGGTTCCATCCAAAAAGGGTCACACAAGCAACCAACCAACCAAGGCACATCGATTCCACTAACAAAACCAGGAAGACTCACTTCCCTCTCCACACACTACTCTAGTTGCCTCTATTGGACAAGCAAGTCCATCACAAGTAGATACCAAAGCAACAAGATCACGAGTTCTCACCAAGACACTCGCACTCAACCAACGTAGCAACAACTACATGGGCAACATAAACATAGAGATCTCAATGTTTGAACATGGGCTCTGATACCAAATGTAATGCCTCGCCTGGAGATCCTTGGAAACAAGGATTCAAATCAAGCCAAGATTTTTTTTTTTTACAAGTATGAATGCACATGACAACATCATACAAGGATCACAACAATCACAACGGAAGACTTCGCCACAATCTCGGCAACCAACGAATCTCCAAACACCACTACCCAACTGACACACGCAAACAAAGCCAACAACGACAACGCACTTGATGAGGGCACAAGAAACAACCACTCATCAACAAAACACCAAGTTGGGGTAAAATGCAGGAACCAAAAATTTGGCTAAGCCTGAAATCCTAAAGCCTTGAAAATTGGCTAAGTCTAGATTTCTAAAGCCCTAAAATTTCCTAGAATCCATAACTTATCTCTGAGAGGTTTGAAACCTATCTCAAATGATTTGTCGCATATATTAAAATATATCTTAAGTATAAGGAATTAAATATACGTCAACTTATACTTAACCCCTACGAAATTTGTTTTGAACTAGGAAGGTGTAAAAACCAAAAGGGTGTCCAAAACCAACTTCCAAACTTTCATCCGACAAGCCTAGATAGCCCCTATTTCTCGTGCGAGAAAGAAAACTGGTCCCGAGTCTCGCGCGAGATCTTTCACCGCTTCGCACGAGGATTACTGAGCTTCGCGCGAGGATTCACATTCTCGCATGAGGATTCCCTACACGTCGTGCGAAGATTTACATTCTTGCGCGAGAAGTGTATTCTTTCGTGTGAGGAAGAAATAGTCTCGTGCGAGGAAGAAACAGTCTTGCGCGAGGAAAATACAATCTCGCGCGAGGAAACAAATCAGCGCGACACAAAACATAAACAAAAAGCTAAACAAACAAGGAAACCTCCACACCAAGGAGTACCGGATCCACGTAAATCGAGGAATGAACACTCGAGAGCACTAACAACAAGGAAAGAGGAACATCTAATCATCTAAAACATAAAAGCAAAGCACATACTGAAATAAACATCGCAATGAACAAAAAACATTTCAGAACTAAACAACCAAATAAGTGTGTGGTTCCTCCCAATCGTCAATAGCATCATAAGACCATCGTGGGTCCTAGCCATCCCCCGCGCGTAACATCCCAAGCCACCGACCTGATCGTCGGTACTGTCGTAATAGGGATGTCACTACTAAAACATGCAACAATAAAAGCATAAGGAAATCTAACATGCTAGTAGAAAAGCATAAGATAATCCTACAATAGATAACATCTCCTATTACATGCTAAATAGCAATAAGCAACAGACATACTACTAAATTAAATAACATCATCTGATTATATGCTAAACATCATGATAAGGGAATGCATCAAATAAACTAACATCATCTAAACATGATATCCAAGCATTCCAATGAAAGCATAAATCACAAGAAAGCATACTCTGAAACCCGAAGTACCAAGTGAAAACATCTAGTAACGGTCGCACTAGGATAAGAGACCGTCTCTGTACACTAGTCACTAGCAGTGGTGAAGGTAGCTATGCCTCCCAATCACATGGCACCCATAGGTCCACACCCACCGTGCTAATGGAGATAATGATCCAACCACAAACACACAAAAATCACAACATCCATGGGTAACACTCACGCCAGACAATATGATGGCTGCAACCAAGAACCTAAGACAATGCAAGGAGTACAGGTCCTGGTCAGACACTCAATAGGCTACTATGTAGGGACTAACATCATGGAGAGTCGCTTGGCATCAAAAAGCCCAAGCTAGGACTTGCGCAGATTCAACATCCCTCAACAGAAAGGCTCTTGCACCCCAAACCTTTTTATTATCTTAAGTTTTATTACCAGTCACACATTTTATTTAATTTGCACTTAATTAAAGCTTCCTTCGCCAACCCTCTGGGCACAATGATCACCAGGTTGCGAGGTAGAAGCCCCCTCCATATGCTACCCTACCCTACCCATGCTCATCCTACGACAAGTGCCCGTGGGCATGCATACTCCCATCCCAACCCCAATGATCATAACTTCCAGCAAATCCACAGAAGATCGAGCCTCGCAAGTCACCCAACAAATGTACGCGCACATACTCGTGTGTGGCGCACCACCATCACGAAGATTATAACACAAGGACAGGAATGAGAACACAATGCAAAGAAAACACCCAACTGAAAGTAACATGGGAAGGACATATTTTACACGAATCCCAAAGCCAATAAAACCATACATCATTAAATCACTCAATTGGCCTCAATCCGAGAGTATGGATTCTACACGAATCCCAATGATGCAACAAGACCAAACATCATGAACTCACTCAACCGGCCTCAATCCGAGAGTATGGATTCTACACGAATCCTAGCGTTCACGAACAAAAGCAAAGGTCCAAAAGAAACCATAACAAGTATAAAATCACTGAACCGAACACAACGTCGAGAGTACGGATGCAACACGCATCCCAATGCAACATAAAAGTGCAAAAGTGGTCTGACTGATATCCCAATGGATCATCAAGGTCCACGACCCACATTGTGCCAAGAAAACAGGGTGGCACGCAAAACGAGGTAAAAACTCCAAAACTTTGGAAAACTACAAAATTAAAACCCATTTGACCTTTGGGTTCAAAAACTCCAAAAATCCAAAAATAAATGAAATCGGACACCATATGCAAAAAAGGCCAGCATAACGGCATAAAATCCCAAACCCTCATCCCAAAAAATAGGGAAATGTTCATACCTGCCCAACCGGGTAGAACTAACATACAGAAACGGAGGGGAACACTAGTTCTCAGCCTCTAAACAAACGACTACAAAAAATAGAAGCATAAACGGAGCAGAAACAATAAAACAGGAAAGCCCTACCTCACAGCCAAAAGGGCAAAACGAAAATTTGAACCATAAAATAAATATCCCGCAGAAGTAGCTGAAAATCGCGGCAATCCAAGGTTTCCTCGAGCTGGATCCAACGAGCCCAACCTTGCAACAATCCCATGCCCGTAGCTCCCACAACGAACAAAACAGTAAATCCTCATGAAGAGGATTTTGGGTTTTACTCTCCAACTTTCCAATTCAAAAGTGAGAAGTGAGGAATTAAATTCCTTTTTGGATATTTATTCACTTTTTGGGTGAATAATCGATTAGGGCATTTAACCAGCCAATCTAGTTGAACCCCGAATCGACCCAAATGAAAACAGGCTATTCCTATAAATAGGAATTCATCTATGGAAAAGCTGCCAGAAAATAAAATAAATCAATTTAAAAAGCCCGAAAACCCAAAAACACATAAATCTCCTTAATAACTTTCGCGACAATGCGAACCTCTAAATGCACAGACACGCTTACTGGTCTAATCACATAATGCAATGAGTTCGGATTTAATAATCACCGAAAGGTTTAAATTAAACATTTTAATAAAGGATACATCAACCATATAAGGATGACATTGGTAAAATATGAATGGCTGAATCACTAACTCCATGTGCCACTGCCAGGGATATAAATCCTGCACACTAAACAACACGATCAAGTGCAATTGCATATAATAACATAGTCGAAGCAATAAATGCATTAAATCACCTAATTTAGCCATTTAATTAATTATATTAAAATAATCTATTTACATCACTCACGTTCGCAAAAGGCATAGCAATGCAGGAATGAAGTAAATAACCATAGCATTAAATCCATCATATAGCGAAATCAGAGGTATGTCCAAATACCAGATATCACCATAAAACACACTGTCGTCTCAAAATAGCATCATCATGCAATATGATTAACTGAACAACATAGTAGTCTAAAATCCATGATACTGGAATCAAAGAGTAACATTTGACCCTCAGGTCATCTCAAATGTAAAATATCACATAAGAACATATATATCTTAGATCAAAATAAAACAAGGTAAATGTCCGCAACACATAACCAAATACTCCAACAAGAACAATCCATTCTAATTACTTAAGCATTTAATAATGATTGATTACTTTGCATTAAAAAGGCATTTAAAACACATAAGCAAACACAGCCATAAACATGACTAACCACTGCTACAGGTACCCAGTCTAGTGTAGCATGCTAATAGAACATAGTGCAATCTCTGCACACATCTCAAGGTAATCACGGAACAACCTCATGATACCACATCGATCCTGGTAACCACTGGCACAAACCTCAGTGAACCAAAAATCACATCATAATCTCAAAGATTAGTCAAAAGCATAATCAAAGCAACTGATACAGAAACATAAATCCGAACACCTCGATGATGTAGACCACTCAGGGTCACAATCATGATCCATCACAACAAAAGATCAGCAAGGGTGCATCCATCAGGACAACTTACAAAATTCAAATGGGAGAGGCACTACATTTATTCAACAAAAGTTTTGTAGTTATATAAGAACTAAGTCATAGGCTTAGGGGGAGTACTCTTATTCTTCTATTGCAATGATGTGATCATGACAAAGTATTTTTCCACTAATATCAAAGGGGGATATTGTTGATATCCCTAACTATTGTTTTGTATTAGAGTCAAAAACTTAGTCATATACTAGACAGAGTCAAACGGTCATCACTACAATTGAACTACTCTATATAGGTTGAGTCATATAAAGTCTTGTAAATAAACATGTATATGTTGAGCTCTATAGGAGCCAAGAAAGTCTTTGGTTTCTGAGTATTCTCAGTATAAGATGAGCCTAATAATTGTCAACCAGTTCAAGCACATTGATGTCAAGTTACACAGAAGGTGTCGAGCACAACAGAGACCAAGCGACAACAACAACAACAATAGTAAATGTCGAGTATTATAGACAATAAGTGCCAAGCAATGTAGAATTGGAATTCAATTTAGGAATGATGCAAACTTTGAGGTAAACTATTTAGGTTAACATAGACAAGACATTTAATATATGTAAAGGTTGTTACAAAGACTATTATACATTTTATGACATGGATCACAGATCCTTATGAATAGTGTTCAACCAATCAAATGAAGAGGCAAAAAATGGAAGCATCTAGAAAGATCTTTAAGAAATCTTTAAATAGAGAAGATCAAAAATATAATAATATTGTGAGAAGAAGAGAGCAAGCTATTCATGTGATCACATAGAAGATCAAGTGTGAAAGTGCGAACATTGTGAAGAAGGCAAGAGAGTTGAGTTTTTTTATTACAGAATAAAGGAAGCAACCTTATCAAGAAGTAAAGGACAATAAAGATATATAAGATTAGAGATTAGATCATATTGAAGAGAGGAGATTCAAAACCATCTTTTTAGAGCAAACCAAGGATTAGGTATTGAATCAATTGTAACATATTGAGTTAGGGATAATCTCTCAACAAAGTGGTTTTAATAGATCTTTTGTAAATCTCTTAACCAAGTCCTTACTTTATTATAAGTGTAAAATCCTCTCACAAGGTAAGACCTAACAGTCTTAAAAACCTTTAATAGGTCAGACCCCTTACATGGTAGATCATCATACGTGATCAATCATTATAACCCTAATAGGTTAACTTTATTACTGTACTAGTGAAGATTTGTGGGTGTCATCTCCACCCTAGTTTTATCTTCACCTTGGAGGGTTTCTGGGTAACCAAATCTTTGTGTTATGTGCTTACATTTCATACAGGTTGCTACAATTTGATTTTACAAGTTATGTTATGCATGCATTAGATATGAGATGGTAAATGTGGTGAATGCAGTAAAGTTGTGTTAAAAGATAAGAGTGTTACAGCTCCTAGTTCAACGCCCCCAGCCCCACCCCCACCCCCACGCTAGCATCTTAGCTTCTTAATTAAGACATCCAATAGAGACTAGTCCATCTTATTTAAAATATGCTAATGCACTCCTATAATGTGTTTTGCATGACGAGCACAAATACATGTTTTTAAAATATGAAAACCCCTTCCTAGAGTGTGTTTTGCATCTTTTTTCATGCATTGACAAAGATAGAACCCGAATTTGAAGATTCAAGGGCAAAAAACTTCATGTCTTCCCTCTCCAAGAACACATTTCTCACCAAAAATGCCTACATCCGCCCATGTAATGGCTTGAAATATCGAAGATCAAGGTCGTTTATGCATATTCTTGCATTCCCATGCCCTAAGTGTTGATTCTCATGCAAAAAATGTTGAGATTTGTGATGTCTTGGAGCCACGTTTTTGAAAAAAAAAAACCCAAAAAATTGGGGTTTTCATCCACACTTTTACCATTTTCATCCATGTTTTTGCTTTTTGATCCATGTTTTTATCATTTGGGGAAGTCATTTTTGCATTCAAAAGTAAAAAATGATCAATATGTATGCATTTTTGAGCCACGATTTTATGAAAATGACTTGAATTTTTGCATAAAAAGAGCACATTTTTGTTAAAACCACCCAAAAAATGATATTTCCAACCTATGTGTTTGATCAATAGGGGTACTTTTTGAGTTTTAATGCATGATATTGCCTTTGGAGATCACGTTTTTGCATTCCCATGACAAAAATGACTCATGCAATGCTTTCTAAGACCACATTTTAAATAAAAAATGGGTTTTGCTTGGAGTTTTTGATAAAAAATGGTTTGCATTCAAGTGATCTTTAGCCACGTCTTTGGCATTTTCATTTGCAAAACATCTATCCAAAGCTTATCAACATTCATCATTGTAGGATTGAAAGAGTCAAAATAAGTTGTTTGTGGATTCAAATTTGGAGGAGAATTTATCTTCAAACCTATTTATTCTCCATATTTGGCTCATTAATCTCAAAGTAAGTAGACAAGTTCAACCTTGCTCATTAATTCATGCTTATATTTCTATTTTGTTGCATATTTAAGCTTGATGTTGCATACTTGTTCAAAGATATGCCATATAAAGTGCATTTTACCTTTAAATATGATGAGAACTTTCATTTTCACATACTTGGATTTTTCCTAAACTTTAAATTTGAAATTGCACTTGAAAGCAACTTGCTTGTTGACATGTTTGAGTCTAAGACCAAAGATATGTGTTTGTTTTGTGCTTGTTTCATTGTGTTTTTTCTTGCTTTCTCATTTTTCTTCTTTTGGAAGAAGTTGCAAGATCTTTCCCAAGAACTTAATTACATTTCACTTCACTCCACTTTTCACCTTTTCATGCACATGCATCATTTCATTCCATATCCATCATTACATGTCATAGCATATATCATCTCATTTTCCACATGCAGTTACATGTAATCTCACCCTCTAGCCATGATTACATGTTATCTCATTCTTCATTCCCACTTACACTCATTTTTATCCTCCAAACCTAATTGCATGTTTGCATCAAGTCACAATTACATATAAATCACGTTATAACACATAATTGCATCCAGAGAACCCAATTTTGGATGAAGATCACTCTTTCAAAGTCAAAAGACATCATTTGCACACATCCCTATGTGTCTAGCTTTCATTCTTGGTCATTTACATGAAAACCCATCTTAATCCACATGCAATTCGTCCTTTTAAGTCCAACTTTGGCCCTTTCCATCCAAATACATATGCTTTCCAGTTCATTTCCAGCCATCATATGTGTTCCATAAGTGTCTAATCCATACTTCAAACACTCATTCCTCATGGATTCGTCATTATAATTCAAATCCCAAAGTTTTCATGGATCCAATCTCATTGAAAGATGTATTCATCTTCATGTTGCGGCACACTGTCCAAGATATGTCAGAACTTCTTCAAAGAACAAAGATATCCCATCAAGAAGACATGCTTTGATTCTCAAGAAGCAATAATTCATTTGATCTTCATTTTCCTAATGGTTGTCCAAGAACCCAAGTTCCTATTGAAACACTGTTAGAGAAAAAGGTTAATTTAATTTCATTAATTAAATTAACTTTTCTCCCTTCTTAAGATTTCACTTTATGCATCTCTATTTAATAATTATTTAGTAATTATTAAATAGCTTTTACCTTTTAGGTTACCCTTTTCGAGTTTTGATCTCCTTTTATAAGGATTGATCTCTTTGTAATTCATAATCTTTTCTTCATCTGAGAATACAATTCCCATGTTTTTAGAGCAAACCCTTGCCTCTTCTTGTCTTTTTCTTCTTTGTGACAGGTTTTTTACATGCAAGTATTCGAGGGTTGTTAGTGTAAATAATTATTATTTACACTTTACTTAAGTGTACTTAGGATAAATGTATTATTTTATTATCGATTAGGTTAGACACCTAGGAGTTTGTGTACTCATATGAGTTGTCTTGTAGACAACACAAGAGTTAGCAACTCTAATTTAGCACATGGTGTCTACAACACTGGAATTTGCATAATTAACTAAGTTGTCATGTAGACAACATAGTTGTTCGCACTCTAATTAAACATATGGTGTCTACAACATAATTTTATGTAACACACCTATGTAAGCTTATCCTTGCATCATCGCACTAACTCCTATGCTCAATGGAGGATAATCCACTCTTGGTGGATGTGTGCTTAGTTGTGAGGCTTATCATTTTGCTAAGTCCTAGACATTCTAGAGGCCTTTATATACAAACACTTCTAGTGTACTTCTAAATCAATTACATCAATTGAATTTCATATTGTTATTCTGATCATACTCTATTGGTCTATTTTGTGCTAATTGTTGAGCTTCTTGGTCTTGGGTGATTTTTCCCTAAAGCAAATTCTTACATGGTATCAGAGTCTTAGGAGTGTCATTTCATAGCCATTGAAGACCATTATTGCTTCACCTCTATGAGGACCTCGATTTAGATTCAGAGTATCTATAGCTATTGAGAGTGTCGAGAGCCAAAGTGGACCTCATCATTATGTCTAGAGCTTCGATTCGATGAATTTTGACTATAAATTTGCCTATATTGGGCAATCGTTAAAATTGAGGCAATTTTTTTTTGCAAACCGGCACCCGAAAGCCTGATTTGCAAATTCAATATGGTCAATTCAAATCTCTAAATTTTATTTCTGGATCTATATTTTCACTATATTTTTTCGGACTACTATTTTCAAAAAAAAATTTGGCCATCAGGCCTGTAGATTTTTTTTTTTGCAGGAACCAGGTCGTCAAATCTCGACCCCTGCATGGAATATTTCATTCATAGAATTTTTTCATATTCCTTATTCCTAAATCTAGTACCATTTCCTAACTTCATGGTAGGACTTCACATATAACCGATGACATCGCTCAACATCCAGCATTGGCTTCAAATAATTTGGTAGCTCTTCACGTTGATCAACCTGTGTGTTTGGGTTTTTAAAAACCTTGAGCTCCTCCTAGCAAAGGAATGTGGGACTAAAGTCTCGCCAAATTTTGCACTTGTGGCCCACTGTTTCACCTTTTTCAGCTTTTCTCTTGGCAACTCTAAATTTTTGTTCCCCGATGACGTCTTTCTCCTGCCATTCATTCAATTTCGCGGCGCTATTAAACCTGTCGACCGATCTGCTTCCTCCTTGCTGACTTCCTCACCGACGATTGTGTCCTCTAGTATGTCCCACCGTATTTCTAACTCCAGCGACCAACCCACTTATTCCTGACACCACCTTCAGACTCTCGCTGGCAACGATAAACCCTGCCACATGGCATCTGTCGCTCCCTCCACGTGGCATGATAATTTGCCACATTTGTAGTGCATGCAGAGCCATGTCAATGTCCAAAGTGAAGCCAAGTGTCTGACACCTCAGTCGCCACATGGATCTTCTGTACGTCTGTACTGTACCACGTCATTAGCTATACAGTATGACCTTGCCACGTCACCTATGGTAGCCTTTTTTTTGCTAACGTCAACCAATCACGTGACTAAATTTGACGACCATTTGACCATCATTAGCAAGCTAGATTGCACTATCGTGATGATCGTTTATACATCAAATTTAACCTCACATTTTTCTAATCAGACCCCTCTCTAGATTCAATTTCGATTTGACAGTTTGACTTTGGGAGGCCATATCTTAGTCATCCAGACTCCAAATCAGGTGCTTTTTTTTTGGCTAGAATTTTCTAAATTTTTTTAGTGGTGCTATCATTTTCTAGGTTTGGTGCACAGATTTGTCAAAAATTGTAGTTTTTGATGACTATACCGGTCCAATCCTGCATTTTGCAACTTCAGTTGCTCCATACGGGCTCATCTGGACTCCAAATTAATTCTATTTTTTTTACAGTGAATAATTTTTCATCTACTTTCCAGATCTACAATAAGATTATAGGCTTGTGTGGACAAAAATACCACTTTCAGAAATAGGTCCTTTCTTTGTGTTGTATTCTTTAAAATTGATGTACTTCTGAGCTATGTTGTAAAGTTCTAGATTTGAACTATAAGAGAAAGTTATAAATAATAAATCAGAAGTCCACTAAGGCCAAAATTGGCAAGTGGCTTATTGTAATCACACTAAGTATAAAGTGCCAAATCATGCATTATCTGGGGGATTGATTGATTATTTTCACATTTTGGGGGTTGCATATGTTTATTGATCTCATGAAGTTTTGTTTCACATGTCAGTTTGGTGTTAGACTAAGGTTGACAAAAGAAACTATTAGAAATGGAGTGCCTTAATCATTGATCATCTAAGAAGAGAGCATAGAGAAGTATTTCCTTATCTATGTTCCAAAGAACTGCCCTTCGATGATCGTATACCTGTTAAAATAATTTTGGACATCATTTATTTTAGTATAAATACTGATTGCTTTAAAATCATTGACAAGTTCAATGATCCTTATGACATTTGGATGGCTCTTTGGAAAGCATATGTAGATCCTACAGCTCCTCCATTTCCAGAAGACATTCTATCTTTAGTCACTCTAGTTATGGTACCTTCAACTCTAGATGAGATACCACCTCATGATGCTCTTGTTGCTTCTACTGATCCAATTCCAGCCACGGTTGCTCCTAATTCAGTGCAGTAGGCATTACCATGTATTCCTACTTTAGCTTCACGGGATGACTTCCTTCCAGACATTGCAGGGTGTTTGTGGAGTCTCACATTGAAGATTTGGGAGACATCATTGATGACATCAATCTTTTCTTTGTTGAGGAGACTTCTTCACTTGTTGTGAGGGCACACTCTGACCCTCAACCACTTGAGCTTTCTTTCGAGACTGACATGATTGTGGACATTTCTTTACAGTAGTTGGAGGAGAACTCTTTCACTTTAGAGGAGACATATCTATCTTTGGAGATTGCATTCCAGTTTCCTCAGACTTCATATTTTCTGAGGATTCTTTCTACCAGTTGGGGAGCATTCTCTACTACACCTATGGCACCATTTCTTCCTACAAGGAGGAACATCATTCAACTTTCATGGTGTAACTTCTTCAGTCATCAAGGAGCTTCTATCTTGGGTGTGCCTACATCATTGAGGGGAGGCGACATTGCCTCTCTTCCTACATCTTCCTATTAGGATGCTTCATTGTCTTTGGAGGTTGATTCAACTTCATACATGGACATGTTACCTTGTTTGCCACCTTATTTTGGGCATTCACCAAATTGGTTCGTGGCATCTACATTCATCAAGGACTTGCCAACATATGAGCAGACTTCAGAGGCAACATCCACACCATACTACATCTGGATCCCTCTTCCATCTTCCTATCCATAGTGAGAAGCATACTTGCACCTACATTTGGTGTATCTTCTTCCTAAAGGGAGAAATTTTGTTTGTAGGCATTGGATTCTCTTTTGTCTTCAAGCACTCATCATTGGGAGATCCTTCACTGGGGGGGATTTCATGGAGAGATTCTCTATTGAAGATGCATGATGTATGTCATAATGGGGGTGGGGGGGGGGTGGGGGGGGTGGGTCTTGATTATTCCATCCATACATGCATCTTTCTCTATTGTACTTATCTCTCTTTTTGGAGGAGGGTTTTTCCCATGAGGTTTTCCCTCTTTCTCCATTTTCAAAAAGATTGCATTGCATTTATTGCATTTCATTGCATTGCATTGCATTGCATTTGTACTTGGGTACCTAACATGGCATAGTAGCTAGGACCCATTATGCATTTCATCATAGCTTTTGTGAGCTTAAGTGCATTCCCCTAAGTTGCACTTAAGGGGGCGCGGGGGGAGGGGCGGTGTTAGTGTAAATAATAATTATTTACACTTTACTTAAGATTACTTAAGATAAATGCAAATTATTATTATTTATAAGGTTAAACACCTAGGAGTTTGTCTACTCATATGAGTTATCTTGTAGACAACACAAGAGTTAGCTACTCTAATTTAGCACATGGTGTCTACAATACTAGAGTTTACATAATTAACCGAGTTGTCATGTAGACAACACAATTGTTCACACTCTAATTAAGCACATGGTGTCTACAACATAATTTTACATGACACACCTATATAAGCTTATCATCTCATCATCGCATTAACTCTTGTGCTCGATGGTGGATAATCCACTCTTGGTGGACATGTGCTTAGTTGTGAAGCTTATCATTTTGCTAACTCCTAGACATTCTAGAAGCATTCTAGAGGCCTTTACATATAGGCACTTCTAGTGTACTTGTAAATCAATTACATCAATTGAATTTCATATTGTTATTCTGATCATACTCTATTGGTTTGTGCTAGTTGTTGAGCTTCTTGGTCTTGGGTGATTTTGCTGTAAGGCAAATTCTTACAAGGGCTTCATGGATTTGATTTGCATATTTTCTCAAATCCTTCAAATATGCCAAGCCCTTTTCTTAATAAAAAGTAGTTGCAGCTACTTATGGGAAAATTTGTTCTAATTCTTCATCTGGACATCATCGGAAACATTTTCAAAGGGTCAGAGCCTCTAGTTTGTGCTGATCTACAACAGAGAATTCACGACAACTTAAAAGAGAAAAAGCTTGATCATATCAAGTTTCAAACGACAATAAACAATTTATCAAAGAGAGACATAGGCTATCAAAAGACACAACACCATGATTATCAAGGTGAATACAATGGTACAAAATTTATGAACTCCTGATCCTATTATCATCTGGGATTGCATCATCAAGTACAAGGTCTTTGCTGACAACCTGCATGATTGATTCATTCAAAATCAATAGTTTTAAATTTCTTATTCTTCTTCTTCTTTCATGTTTGTAGATTGGAGAGGATGTATTGCATGAAATTGTGTAATTAAATGTAATTCGATTTACATGTCCTTATGACATGTAATCCAATAATTTATCTCATATATTTAGAAAAGGTCAGAGTTGGTTGAGTTAGCAATCCCAATTTTTCCTCCACCCTCTTCTCAACTCATTTGTCTATATAAAGGAGTGCCCCCTCATTGTAAAAATCATCTTTTGTTGTATGCAAAAAAGCTTTACCAAACTTGTGCAAACATAACTTTGATTATGTAGTACAAATTCGAGAGAAAAGTGAATAGATGAAGCAATTGGATTCGAAGCTTTGACTAGAAGCAATTATGATAGAGAAAATTAGAAGCTTTGACTGTAGTTTGTGCCTATTGTCTTTGATTCATGTTATTATTTTGTGTTCAATAATAGAGCATAGTGAGTTAGTGAGTTAAGAAGCAACTGGACTCGAAGCTTTGACTAGGAGCAGTTGTGGTAATAGATAAACTAGAAGCTTTGACTATAGTTTGTGTTACCATCTCAAATTCACGAAAAATAGTTAGAATTTCCCTACTTTGGGAGGTCTTTGCACCCCAATGCTAGAGTTTTTTCTTGTATAATAGATTAAAACCAAAAAGAAGTTATGGAATAGAGATCAACTACTTTTGGAAGTCTTTGCGCCTCAATGGTAGTGATTTTTCTTTTAAATTAGACAAATAGGACTTAGAGCCAAATTGGTACGCTTTCAATTAGCCTTTGAGCTGGTGTGAGTTTATCGATATGATCATTTTCAGCTATTAGATAGAAGTGTAGTTAGAGATTTCATCCTGTCCATTACTTGCTTCGTGGGTAAGTGGATTTTTTCTTGAAAGTTGAGAGGAAAGAATATTGGTAACACCCCTCATAAAATCTCTCGACTTCTTGCTTACCTTGAGTTGATCCAAGAAATGGCGAGAAGGGGGAGCCTTCCCTTTAAGGTAGGAGAGACTCTGTCTCATACGTTGTGGCTGGTTTACCTATTGTGTGTTGGATTTTCACAAAATTGTTGGTTGCAAAATATCCACCTAATAGATTGACATGTGAATTACTTGCATAGTGAATACCTTTAAATACTATGATGTAATGACATGTTGCATACATATTTGTTAAGTAAATTCACCATGATTAACAAGAAGATAATAAACTTGGAATTTGAATTTAAATATTTGAGTTTCATGTTCATATCCACACTCTTTGAAATTAACTTAGATCAATTCCAAATTGATAAATATAATAAACAAATATATAAGTATATAGTAAAAATAATTAAAAATTGATCTTAATAATAAAAATTAAAATAAATAAATAAAATTAAACCACGAGGCAAACCTAATTAAAGTATACAGTAAAAATAATATAATTAAAAATAATTAAAAACCGATCTTAATAATAAAAATTAAAATAAATAAATAAAATTAAACCACGTGGCAAACCTAATTAAAGAATGCCGTTTGCTTATATTCCACATTCTACATCCCATTAAGAATGACTGAAAACTATATAGAAAATGACTGAAAACTAACTAGAAAAAAAAATTAACGAGTATCAAAAATTTAAATTTGATAATAATATGATTATATCTGTCACGATGAATTTGCTTGCTAAGTAGAGTCGACCGTCAAAATTAGGCTCGGAAGGCACCTTTGCCAAATTCAAAGAAGACCATGTCCTCTGAAAATGGTGAATACAAAAGACGGTCGTTTACAAGTCAAAGCTTACTATACGAGGGTATTTTGTCGAATAAAGCCTAACAATTTGGGTTCAGATTCGGATGGTTTTGTGCATGTCACATGTCCTTCCAAGCGAAATTGTAGATGCAAGATTGGCGTGACCCACGAGTTTGGAAGCAGAGGATGGAGCCGAACATGCCTTTGGGCTGCTGATAAGAAGCTAAACAAGGCCCAGTACAATTCAGAATTTCAGGGTTTGGCGCAATCGAAGAATCTCGAGCACAGCAGGAGGCGGGGATTGGGAAAAATGCCATACGAATAGAGGGGGAAGTAGGGGGTTAGAGGGTAGGAATAGAAATCAGGCATTGTTTGTGTAGGATAAACAAAATGGAGGAGTGGAGGGCAGCGTTGGCTGTGGCGCAGTGGTGGTGCTTCAATGTGGCTGTGATAGTGATGAACAAGTGGATCTTTCAGAAGCTGGATTTCACATTTCCACTGTCAGTTTCGTGTGTGCACTTCATATGCTCAGCAGTTGGTTCTGGCATAGCCATCAGAGTGTTGAAGGCAAAGCCCCTGATCCAAGTGAATGGACACGATCGCTGGACTAGGATCTTCCCCATGTCATTTGTGTTTTGCATAAACATAGTCCTGGGGAATGTCAGCCTACGTTACATACCTGTCTCCTTCATGCAAACTATCAAATCATTCACTCCCGCCACCACAGGTTTGCATGCTTCAACATCTTCTTGCCTTGCCAATTATTGTTACCTACAAATTACCTAACTTGTAGATCGCATTACATTGCTTGTTTTGGCAGTATTTCTTCAATGGCTGGTGTGGAGAAAAAGCTTTGATCAACGCATATGGTGGTCGTTGGTCCCCATAGTGGGTGGAATTCTTCTCACTTCTGTTACAGAGCTCAGTTTTAATATTTTTGGTTTCTGTGCAGCCTTTTTTGGATGTCTTGCTACATCTACCAAAACAATTCTTGCAGAGACTTTGCTTCATGGTTATAAATTTGATAGGTGCGCCAAACTATACTCCTGCATCTTTCGGATTACTAGATTTCTGCAGTCCATATTAGTGAGATTGTAGAGCTGTAGAGTAATTTGGGTATATATTTTTGAATCAAGTTTCAGATTTTATTTAATTGTTTTCCTTTTAGGGTCCCCACCTTTGACCCCTTTGTCTGCTATCTCCAGACTTCAATGCCAATATGTGTCAACGAAGATTCCTTCCAACAGTCATTTGTCTCCCTAAACAGATGATAATGTTTCTCAAATGCAAGATTTTATATCTTCATCCTTTCACATTTAAACTTACTACAGGAATTAGAAAATAAAATCTTATAAGCATTACAGGCAAAGAATAATGATTTTTTGTTGTGTAAGATTGCTTACTCGTGTGGTTTCAAGAATCGAAAGATATAGCTGTCTGAAATTCATTCTAAAATATCGCCAAGCATATGGGCTAGGTTGTTGAACGACCTAAAACATTCCCATGTAAGAATGCTTGATAATGGCTGAGGTAATCATGAAGGTCATAATTTGTTCTCATAGTAATGCGCTGAAGGTTGATTGATCAATAGAAGTACACCCTTAACTGTTAGAACTACAATAGATAGAATAAGGTAGAACATAGAGAATATCTAGCAATTTGATGGGCTACTCACCAACTTTGCCCTACCAAGCAGATATTTTTTAATAGTGGCTGAGTTTGTTTGGTCCTTTTTCTTTCTTCAATGCCTCTTACCAACACAGAGAACAATACTGGTTGAGTTAGCTTGGTTCTTCTGATATATCTTACTTCCCCAAAATAACCTAACAATTGACAATCTGCATTTCCTGCCTCAACATTCAAAGGACAAATTAAGGAAGCTATTTTCGAACACGTTCTGTTCATTTTTGTGATAGAATCAAAGAGCCTACTGGTATATTCTCAAATAAATATAATGTGGAGGTAAGATTACCTTATCAGGAGGATCTCAAGAAGTAAAACAGATTGGATTATCAAGATGTCTGTTCATTTTCTGTGTTTATGCTTGTTATAATTTTCTTAACGAGTTCTCTATCATCTGATCCTTTGAAATCCAAACTGTGTGCATGGAGCTTCCGAGCAGACATGCCAAAAAGAACTACCAAAGCTATCCTACAAAATGTTTTGTAAAGATACAAGATAGGGGAGCATAAAATAGGGTTTATAATAGGCTTGCCATTAGCAATCAACTTCGATTAACTGGGTAACCCAATAGATGACATTTTTTTGGAATTGACTAAAGAATGTTGAAGAGGAGCAAATAAATCCAAATATTCAATGCAATCTGTAGAGTATAACAATTATTCCAAGTTCCCAAGGAGTGATCATGAAATAATGCGCTTGATAATCTAAGCTGATCATATGCAATCTCACTTCAAAACAGTGGAGCGCTTAAACATTGACTTGATTATTTAGAATCTCTTTCTTCCAATCTAGATCTGACATGTAACAACAATATAAATTTTTGAGATTGAACTAGTGGTTCACAATTGATTAGAAAATATTTTTGAACAGATTCTTATATAAGATGAAATCAACAAATTTCATATTGAAACAAGAATGATCAAAGGGAGCATTAAACCTGATCACAGTGGGGGTGAAAAAAAAGAGGAAGAAGATTGTAAAGGTGAAACTCTGGTCAATCTTGGGACTCAACACATAAGAAATCTAGAAGCTGGCAAATTAGGTATAGTCTTATAGACGAGAAACCATAAAAGTTTGGTGCATATTAAGGTGGCTTCAATTGCTTGACAACCTAGCCTCCTTAAACTCTCCCAAATCAAAGGGAACACCGACTTTTAGTAACAAAGATTTAATATTGTAGAATCACATATTATTATTATAATAAAGGAAGAATCAAGAAATGATAGTAAAGTTGTCTTAATCAGAAATATGGAAGTTGTTATCCTAGACAATAAATCTCTGTGAACTAAAATTGAGGATTGTAGCATTGGATTCTTGACTAAGTTGAGTGCATAATCATCAGAACTTTGGAGAAAGATAATATTCAACTCTCAAATATGGATGGGACTGAATTACTTTCTTTGTGGGGTATAAGATATGGAGGTAGTGGGTTCGTGGCAGTTGTATATTGATTTGAAGAATTCTTGTAAACAGATAGTAGGCAATCTCATTTGCCAATTTATGTGGTTTGAATGGAAAGATAAAGACAGCTCAATATTTCTCACCATCTTTTGCTTGGCTCTTAACAATTCATAGCAACATTTCTTTGTACAAAGAATAAAAAAATAGATAAGCATTTCCTTTTGGAAAGCTTGGCAGAATTATTGGCCAAATCAAACACAAAGGTGCAAAATTATTGGAGTTCTATCCGCTATGACATTGAAGATACAAACTGGACATATTTCTAGATTTGAGAACATGTTTGGCCAACTACTAATTAAGCAAATCATTTGCATTGGTTTCAAGTATTACCAACACTGTTTTTGTACATTGAGGGAAATGTGAGCTACATCATTTGTCATGTCATCCTTAATTTATTGAATCAACCAAATTGAAAGCTTTGACACTAGAACTGATCATGAACTTCATTTGTATCATAAACCTGTCTTCCTAACATTGAAAGCAAACATAATTTGTAAAGGCAAATCCACGCTCAACATAAAATCTATGAAGATGCTGTTCATACAAAGGAACCACAACTTTCCAAAATACTTATCACATTCCTTATTGCTTTGTCATTACTGATCTATACAATACCTTCACCTCTACAAGCTTTCTTGTAAAATTTCCCTTAATCATAATCATCATGAAACTAACAGATCTATTGTCTTTGATTGGAAATTTTGCTAGATAAAACATAGCTTTGCAATGACAATGACAATGAACAGAAGATGAAAGAATGCAAGAAATTATCTAAAATTAAAAAAATCAACTATTTGCTAACAAGTATCAAGAAAACTTTGAAACAAATCTTGTACAGGAAGCTACAGTCGACCTTCAGATTCATGTAAATTTCTGCAATAGCTATCTTAAACAGTTTATCTAGTTTTAATGAACATTAATGATTAAGAATATACCACTCTTGATGAATGGATCTTCTCTTTGAAGACGACACTAAATATGGAATAAAGAAACTTGCTGAAGGAAAGAAAATGTATATTGAAAGTTATCCATTAAAAAAAATTCAATATTGGTTTGTGCCTTCATGCTTCTCATATTCAGGCCCTAATCAACTTTTCACTAAGTCAGGGGTTCCCCAAGCAATGATATCAAAATTTAGCCATCTCTATCTACAAAGTTGGAGACAAAAGTAACACTTCTGAAATGTAACTAAAATGATTTGCCTTTAGCTTGGGAGATTTTGTGGAACTGTTTTAGAAAAGAAAACTAGTGATTGACTAGGGCAAAAGGCCAAATTGGTTTTACAAACATGGGCGACTATGTGATGGGATGAGATTGGGTATTGTTGTTGGCCGATCCCTTTTGCGTCATATAGTTGCTTGCTTGGTGCCTTTAGTCCTTAGCCATTGTCTATCTTTGTTGTGTTGACAATAGTTTAGTGAGGGCAAGGTTAGTTGAGTGAATGCTTGTTTCTAGTTTGTGAATCTATCTATATGATCTAATTATAGAGGAACGGGTGTCCATGGAGTGAATCCATCTGGTTCACTAGCTTAATGGCTAAAGCAGGGGGTCAAGATTACATGGTTCGTTTTGGTCAAGGGACTAGCTAGAGAGCACCACTGTCTGATCAATTATAAAGCTTTGATACTATAACTGATCATGAACTTTTTTGTTTTTGGTTGGTAATATGATTTTTTTGTTAATTATCAAAGTAGAATTACATCATAGTTTCTTTTAAAGAAAAACATCCCTATTAACCACCTATACTCCTCACCTACTAGCAACTCCAGCTAGACTCCTAAACACATGAAGCAACACAATAGACTTATCCTTTTCATAGCCTTTACAACACATGTAACTTGATGCTTTTCATTATATATGAACATCAACATATTACAATATCTGACAAAATGCTACCAGAATCAGCGATCATCGAGACCCTGCAGATTCATGAATTAAACTTGCCTGTGCTCATTCCTTAGCCCGATCCTTAGCTCTTGGAAACTATCTAGCATCCCCATAGAATTCACATCATCTTCATCATTACCAGCGGCTGGACTCTCTTCACACAAAAAAAATTCCACTCAAAAGGTTCCACTCACCTCAATATTGGCGGATTTGGCGCTATGTCCAGTCCCTCCAAAATGTCCACTACTGTCATAGCGACATGCCCCATAAAAGAAAAAATTGCACCCAGATTCTGCCTCTTCTTCAACAATTGAAGGCCACTCTAGCCCTATTGTTTCATCAGGTTGCGGGCTCTTTTTGGAATCATTGCTGAGAAATGCTCCACCACACCTTCCCATTTGAGGATTTCAAATTTCAGCCTCAACCATGCCTTCCAATGGCAGTCCAAATACTCTTCCATGTCTGCATTTTTGCTAGTCCACCTTATAAATGGGATGATGTCGGAAGTACTAGCATCCTGCTCATCAACGAAGCACTTCGAGATGTTTGTGCCTATTCCAGGCCATGCCCATTCTAGGATTGAATTCAGACCCAATAACATGTCTTCTTCGATCAGGGTCTCAGCCACCCATCTCACCGTTTCCGTTTCCTCGCCTAACTCTGAACCCCATGTGACAATCATGGACATAATATCAATTTGCAGTTGCCAATGCTAGTGATTCCGCAATTTCTCACCCAAAAGATCCAAGAGAATGTTGACCATGCACTGAGACTTGGGCTTGATGAGAGCCGCCATTCTCTCTTGTTTCACTGGGCCAAGGAAGCATTTCTTCTGGTGGCGAATTTGCACTGAGAAATTTGCCTCCATAATTCAAGTCAACACACTCTAAAAATATCGAGCAACTTAGACAATTCAAATTATAGCCCCAATCTCCTTAATTTAAAGGTCGCGCTGTATATAGAGCATAAATGCATGTCCTCTACATAATGCATTTGATGCTTTTGACAAGACCATTTCCATCCTTCGATTGCATGCAATAAATCTAACCCAAAGTCTCCAAATGCGCCACCACATCTATGTGACTTGTCGCTCATGTGAATTCTGAATGTACAACAACAATTAATCACCCAATAATCATTATATGAGCGTGTCATCCCCAGCTTGTTTAAAACCCAATTGAAACATCATGTCAACAACCTTTACTAAAAACCACCTTGCTTCATCAAATCCAAACCTCTCCCAAAGATTTATCGTGCAAGCATTCAATCATAATTACAAGCAAAGTTATGAATCTTCATGTACCTAAAATCTTCAAGCTTGAATTCATCTACATGTTGAAAGGATGAAGCTCATTTCGAGAGTCTGTCAGCATCTTGATTTCCTTCTCTACATATATGAGAAATTTCAAAACCATCCAATTTAGTCAGAGACTCCAGGATAGCAATAATAATAATTGGTTGGAGATGCCAGCTTCAATCCCTTGCTTTTGAATAGCCCTAATAATGATGAAGGAATCCCCTTCTAAGTGGATAGATTTGAAGCCTAGCTGAATGGCCGTTTGAATCCCAATCGGAGCAGCTCTCCCCTCTGCCACATTGTTTGGACCTTCTGGTAATTTCATAGCTACCATAGCCAGTGTGTTGCCCCATTGATCTCTGTAAATCACCCCTAAACTTGAGGCCCTCCCTCTCTTACAGCTGTACCATCAAAATTAACCTTGATCCAATCATCTATTTGTTTTTCCCACCTGACATTCGATCTATCCATCTTCTTCATTCCAAGGGAACACCTATCCACTCTTCTAAATCTTAAGCTTGCCCATTGTGTTTGACACCACTGGTCCCACTTAGTAAAGGGAACTTTCGTAGGTGAACAACGTGTTGTATCATTTACCACTTCCTCTATTGCTAGGTTTACCCTAACTAGAATTCTATCTATAGGTTCCTTACAATCTTAAAAAATGTGTCCATTGTGCTCCTTCCACAGTTCCTACACTCTGATAGAGGGGCAAATTCTCCATAAGAAAGAAAAAATAGAGCGTGGCATTTTGGTAGGCCAATAGTAAAACAAGTCTTTTAAAGTGGGCGATGAAGGCCCATGCCATCCTAACTTTCCTTGGTCATCCTCCAAACTTCCATAGCAACTTTAGAATTCAGCAACAGGCAGTATGCTGACTCTTCCTCCTCTTCACACATACAACATCTCGATGCGCCAATAAACCCAAACTTACGTCTCCTATCATCAGTAAGAATCCTTCGCCTTGAAGCCAACCATGCAAAGGACCCAGCTTTGGGCAGACATTCTTTTCCCCAAAACAATTCTACAAGCCAATTTTCCTCTTGCAAGCATCAAGACATAATGTGATATCCTATCTTTACTGAATACATGCCACTTTTAGCTGCACACCATATAGTTTATCCTTATTAGTTCTTACCATTGGTCTTGTTGGTTCCCAAACCCATAGATTAGAATCCTACGAGCCTTGTCTGCTCGATGCTGGGATATCCAACCGATTAAGGCTGACTTGATGGAATTGAACAATGCGATCTGAGTTCCCTACACTTCTGGCTCTGCAAAACCAAGGCGGGTATACTTGATCTTGGACAACAACCTTAAATCCAAGACGCTTATAGCAGATTGATTAGAACGCGAATATATTGAAAGTTTTCCCAACAGCAATAATTATAGAAAACTTCAAATTTGCAAATTACGAGTTAAGAATAAAAGTGAATGATTGTATGGAACTGAACAATGCGGTCCAAGTTCCCTGCACTTCTGGCTTTGCAAAACCAAGGTGGGTATACTTGATCCTGGACAACAACCTTAAATCCAAGACGCTTATAGCAGATTGATTAGAACGCGAATATATTGAAAGTATTCCTAACAACAATAATTATGGAAAACTTCAAATTTGCAAATTATGAGTTAAGAATAAAAGTGAATGATTGTATAAATGTAATAATGTTTTAAATAAAGAGTAATTATAGATTAATGCAACAAATGAATATATTAATTCCTCGAAGGAAAGAAATGAAACAGTTGCCAGCATATGGATGATGGATCAAGAGCAATATAAAGACTAGTGCTTAATTAAATGGGCAATCAGAGTCAATATTATTAGTTGAAATGTACAACTTTATAAAATTCAATGTATTTAAACTATAAATAATTTTAACAATTTAGACGCAACGAATCAATTATATGAATGCAATTTTAAACCAGTCTAGGATGTGCTTCAACTCCTGTGATATGGAGACAAACTAGATATAAATATGGAAACAATTAAATATTTCACAATATCTATTTTTATCAAGTTTAAAATGCAATAATGACCCAGTCCACTTATCGGAACATTCAAATATTTATAGAAAATACATAAAATATTTATAAAGGACACAACTTAATAATAATTTAAAACTCCAAAATTTAAAATAAATAATAATGCCAGAAATAAAATCACAATAAATATGCTCCTTACAGATGATCAATCTATTGCGAATTTATCCGGATTGCATATAAATTTGCTTGGTAATTCAATCCACAGGCTTTGTTCAATAATTCATTTCTTCGTAATCAGAGAATATAATACATCATAGGTGCATCATAATATGTAAATTTTTTAGAATAAATATGAATTGACCCTTATTCTCCATTTGTATTACATATTTATAAACAATAAAAAGGTGTGAAATGAAGGGGCACACCCCTTCACAACACCTAATTACAACCACTTTTATAACAAATCCAAAACAAATTATAATAATTAATTTAAAAGAGGCGGCTTGGAAAGTATAATGGATATTCCAAAATTATTTGATAAACTAATGACAAATCTATATTGCAACCTCCGAACAGAGGAAATTTTGTGTTCTATATCCTTGCGTGGTTCCAACCGAGAATCTGTCTCATCGTTTACTCAAGATATCAATTCGTACCTGGCTCCTCCATTAATTGTGATATCTTCCATATACGAAGAAGGTGAAGCACTTTGGTTTCCAGTCCTGCAAAATCTGCAAGCTTGCCAACTTCATAATCCTGTACATTTGTATATCTGCTCCTGCATGTTGCATTTATTTGGAACATATGAACAAAGTATGCATCGTTGTTGGTGGTATCAAGTGAAGCCTCGACCGTGGACTTCACCATGTGAGCAGACATTGCCAATACCATGAAGCTCCTCTGCCTTCACCAGATCATTCGATCATCACGCGTATTAATCTCCACACGATTTCACAGGTTCTGCCTCATATTTAATTGTCAGGCTTCATCCTGAAGATGCTGCTCCTACAGATGCACTCGTAACAAGCATCCGGCCTTCATAAATATTGTTTAGCAGCATATGTTACTGAAGGACACTTGTAATAACTTTCCATCATCTCCACCTTCCGGCATATATCTCCAGACCTGCAACAAATATGGCATGACATTAGATATTAAAAATTAATTAAAGTTCCTTAACTCCTTGCTCCAGCGGCTCCTGTATCATTATTCCTTCTATTTCTTGATTAGGAGTCCACGGCTTCCTTGTTATGTCTTTCTGTTCACTCCTCCCGTTTGACAGTCCCAAGATTACAGTATGGGTTGCATTAATGCTTTTGATTGAGGGTGATATGCTCCTATGGTCCAAGAGCAAACTGTCCCTCAATCCACAGAATGCCCATTCATCGTTACTTAACCTGTTCTATATATATAGCTTGTCAAACTGTTTGAATCCTTTAAATACTCCCGGGCATTTATATCCTAAGAACAATCATCCAATTACTAGTATATCCACTGAAAATTATTCTGGACATAGACAACTAAAACTGGAGAGTCAATAACTTTAATTTTAATTGATTATTGACTTTACTGTTATCTCCATAACTGAATAACCATATTAAACATGAGCACAAGTGTGATGGTATGTATTCAGTTTTATTATTGAACACCATATCCAGTTCTTGATAGTTGCTTTATGTTGGTCTGTGGAACTTAAATTCATTAATGCTTCGTTACTGTAGCAGCAGTGCCAGTCAGTATAACAGACACATGACACAATATAGTAACTGCATGGATTGCTGTAGCATACTCTTCAATTGGCCAACACATGTGTCTATGTTATGTGGTATAGTAGGATCTTCCTTTGGCTATGTGTGCTTCTGTAGAATAGGACATTCCATGGCCCTAATGTCCCTTACTCTCCTTTAGAATAAGCAAAGTGTATGTAGCAAAGTAGATTCTTCAATACTGAATACTGAAAGAATACTGAAGCAGATGGTAGCATATTTTCATTTCTGGTATATATAGTGAGACATCCGTCAAAATGACTTTCTCAGGCATCCTCTGGTTTTCTAGACTGTTAGTTCTATCTTTGTGAACACATTCTTGATCTGATCCTTATTATAAATGTAATGATGTCTGATATCAATATGGCTTCAGCAGTGATACAATTATTGTTTTTCACGTGGTCCTATAATCCTATAACATTAATCTGATGCTTTTTAGCGACTATATCCTTTTGACTTTCAGTATTTGACCAAGGAGCTCTTCATCTTTTCATAACTCCATCAGCATGTAGACATAATCATCATCATCTTCAAATGCATTGCTGAAATGGACTGCATTCACATGCTCATTCTCGGCTCACAATATTTTGAATTCTCTCTTAAGTCTTTAACATCAGTAGGTAACAAGAATATATATCTTCATACTTTTAATCATGGACACTGATACTCATAAAATATGCTCAAATGGATGCCTAAAATTTTGAACTTTTTGGGCTCCATCAGGTCTATTTTTGAAGAGGTTGATCAAAGCCTGTTTGTGAGGATCAGATTAGTCTAGGTCCTGCACATTCTTCCACCCCCAAACTTGCCCAAAGGGATTCTCCACCTTTTCCATATAGTTACTTTCTTTCTCACCCCACTTCATTCACATGACTGGGCCCGAATCATGGAATATGATAATAATTGCAAAAGTATATAATTTCAAAAGTTTTTTCATGATGCTGAGTCATTACTGAGTAGTTGTCGAGTTGTAGCTGAGTCACAAGTCAAGTCAGCCTTGTTGAGTCCGATTTTGGGAAATCTTCATTGAATGTTATCTTGAATTTCCTTCTTGTAATAATTGAGTCCTTCATCTTAATCTTGGATTTCAAAGGGAAATCCAAGATTGTGCATTTGTAGAGCAATCCTTTTCCTTTATCTTGATTCTTAAGGTGTGTGTCTTGTTTCCATCTTCCCTTGTTCAAGCTTGATCATAGGGTAATCCTCTTTGCATACTTAGACATTTTGATTCCTTCATGCCATGCAATGAACCTGAGAAAGAAAGAAAATGCCTTGGATTATGCTAGCAAATGAAATATCAAGTGAAAATGCAAGGAGATTATGATAATCACATGAAAGTTCAACTTTGCTTTCCTAATTTATTATAAAGAAGTTTAAAAGAACATTCTTGATGATCAATTTTCAAAAAATTGTGAAACAAACTCTATCCTAAGTGACTAATTCAATTGGACTTTTAATGTATCACCAAAAAGTGGTACACAAATGACTTGCTAATCCTTCTAAAGTGTGGAAATGACATCTCAACACTTGGAATATCTGGAAAATGCTTGAAATGGGCAAATGAATCGCTCAGATCTGAATGTGAATCATTAGCATTTTCTTCAAGAGATAACCTATCAATATCAATTCATTAGTATCTCGATTGTTGATCATAGATTTCCTGCTCTTTTCACTCACCTAACTTGAAATCTGATTTTCTTGGACTAATTTGCACCTTCTTGCTGTAAGTCAGATTATCTTTGCTAGTGTCTGCTAACAATTCGCTTCAATTTAGATCCAATTCCACTTCCTTAGCTAAATAATTTGATGTCTCTTGCCTTCACTTTGATTCAATTTCGCCTTTCAATGTCTTTAAGAACTCACCTTCAAGTCTGAATCTCACACCTATCTGCCCGAGTCTGCCTTAGATTTGCATTGTATTATTATATGATTATGTTGAAAAGATATATCATAATCCATTTTATTCATAGTGCTCAAGGTTTGAATTCACACTTATTATTAGTTAGAAGTCCAACCTTAGCATTTACTCTAATTTCAAACTTGTAACTTTACAAGTTGCCCCCTTTTTATTATTGTTATTTTTTGCATTTTTAAAACTTTATTCAAACTCAAGGGCAAATTTGACTTGACCATTGAATTTCGGGTGGAAAAGAGAGGTAGATGTGGAAAATGAAGTAGAAAATGGAGGTGTTCATGGACAATTAGGCACAAAAATCAATGATTTTATGGAAAGAAGGTGGAAAATCAATGGGGTTGTGGACATGTGAGTGGAAGATCAACCTTGTCATGGATAGGTGAGTGGAAATTTGACCTCCTTGTGAAATTGGAAGGGGAAACCTGACGTTGTTATGGATAAATGGGTGCAAATTCAATCAAGTCATGGGATTTTAAGTGGAATTTTGCCTCGAGACAACAATTTGAAATTCATATCTCAATTAAATATTTAGTTTATTTTTTACTTACCTTTTTTCTCGCCTTGTAATTTTATTTTCTCTCTTCGGCAAAATTTTGATCTCATTATAGATTTTGAAGGGGAATTTTCTCTTAGCCAAAGATTTCAAGGTGGAAACTTGATCTTTACCAGGGCCTTGAAGTGGAAATTTGATCAAGTCTTCGAGTTTGTAGTGGAAAATCAAATTGGACAAGGAATTGTGAATGGAAATTTGCCTAACCTCAGTATTGATGAGTGAAATTGAGGTTGTCAAGGATAAACGACTGCAAATTTGACCTCATGGAATTTTAAGGGGAAAGTCACTCTAGTCATGGATTTTTGAAGGGAAACCTTGGATTTTCTTGCAAAAACGCAATTTCAAATTTTATCTAAGGATTTTAAAAAAATTTCCTTATTTCCTTTTTAATCTTGCAATTTCCTTTCACTTCTTATTTTTTATTTTTTCCACATATTTCAACTATCATTTTTTCACATGGTCATTTCACAAATTTCATACATCATCATCTTAGCTTATGCAAGGATTGAAGGCAAAGCTTGAGCTAGAGGTGGATTGCCTAAAGGAAATTCTACTCGAATGCGGATTTTGCAATTGGGATTCAATCCCTTGGGAAATTTCTTTATTCAACATCACCACCTAGGAGTTCTTTACTTGACTCATCCATTCCCTAAGAACTAGGAGACTAAGAAACCCAAAAAATGTTTCCAAGCTTAAGATACCTATGCTAAACACTAAGTTAGAAATAAGAAACAAAAGAGGGATCCCCATTTGCAATGGGAAGTTTGTTTACAATACAACACATTGTTAGGCTTTGAATGCTGTGAGTTAGTGGGGAATTCCTAATTAGTCAATGTTGGTATGTTTGGGGGTTCGCCAATCATCTGCGCACATAGGGTATTTTGTGGGTAGGGTTATTTTCATTGTCAAAATTTGTTTTGTTTCTGATAATTGTAAGAATTAATTAAAGAAAAATAGAATATACATCCTATACAAATAGTGTTGTGTTGATGCTTGCTTGATTTTTACTGCACCAATGAATATTTGGACAAAATGTTATATGGTTTGTATAAATGGGGAGGGGGGTTGAGAGCTCCAAGCGAAGTTCTCCAATTTTGATGAATGACAATTGATCTAAGGTTTTTCGGCCTTTTGAATACAATGACAAGATTAGACTCATCCTAAAACATTAATAGGCTCCTATGGATGTTGCATGCACCTCCCAACTTCAAACCTTTGCAAATTGGGTCTTTATCCAATTTAAACAAAATGAAAAGAAACCTAAACTTTCTCAAATGTGTTCTCACATCTGTTCCATCAAGCTCTTAAATGCACTTGCAATACAAAACCACAAAACAGGAAACTATGGGGCTGCCAGCCCCCACCAAAAGAAAAGACCGTGTTCCCAAGACACCAGGTTTTTGGGGATGGCTAGGATTCTCTTGTGGCCCTCAATTAGAAGCTCCAACTAAAAATAAAAATAGGTGACAAAATTCATGAAATTGACATTCATAATGAAGGTTTCTGAGATTTTAGTGGCTTTAATTATGCTTTCTGCAAGGGCTTTGCTCCTTGATCTTGCCCTATATCATGACAGGGAATGCACCAGGGGAGCTGCCTTTGTGCCTCATGAGTGGTGCTACCCCTCACACCCATCGGGGGTTCTACCCTTAGAATCATACAAAGGATGCAACCCCTTGAGTTCTCTGGGGGCTCTGCCCCTACCCAAAAACCCAAACCTCCACCCACCACTGTTATTGTTAATGGAATCATTGCCATGTTTTTGATGTGTATTAGTTTAAACTTCGCTTAGTATTCCAAAGTTTCGTTTGCAATTCTTACAGCTATTCTCATTTTGTTGCCAAAGTTCAAAAACTCTTCCCATTATTGTTAATGTTTAAATTTCAATGCAATCATTCTCACATTGTTAATGTTTATTTGTTTAAACTTTACATAGGATGACAAAGTTTCATTTGCAATTTGTATACTCATTCCTTACACATCTTTTTATAAGTATTTTTAAATTATATGTATTTGTGCCTCCCCTCGCCACCTCCTTGCTGTCCCCAAAACTTAGGCCCTTTAGTCCCCCAGTCTTGGAAACTTGTGCCTCCGTCCCACCTTCAAGAAACTCTATGGACCTATGCCACAAAGAGCACCTAAAATCCCCAAATTAGTATTTCTTTCAAGTTTTTTAATTCTCTAGGTCATCATTTTGATGCAAGAGACGAGTATATTCAACTTGCAAGTGAAATTCTTGAAGAGTAACAAGAAGCAGTCCTAAAAGCTTAATACTATGTAAGAGCTAGTATAGAATACTCCAATATCGTGCAAGATTCTACTATGAAGATAGCCACCCAAGATCAAGGAGTTTCAATGAAAGCACAAGCCAGAGCCAATAAAGAGAAAAATTCTACTGTATTGAAGGTTGGAAACATGCTGATTACAATGAAAGACACATGTGTATATATATATATATATATATATATATATATATATATATATATATATATATATATATATATATATATATATATATATATGCAGAGAGAGAGGACAACATAAAATTATGATGTGTATAAATCTTATATTTTGAGATAGTAAAAGGAAATGCCTCAACTAATTGTAATTAAGAAGGTGTGAGAAGGACATAAGAGGCAGGGTAGTTAGGTAATATAACTTGTTCACTTCAACACTATTAAATCTCTTTTCAACTACTAAATCCCCAAGGCAACCCTTGTCGCTGCCAAATTTTTGTTACTAGTATTATCAAATGTGTTGAGCTTAATTGGTAAAAGTAGAAATTTACAGCGTATGTAACTTGTGAACAAGATATAGGGATTGGTAGGAAAGTCAAACATAAATTGATTGATTATTAATTTCTTATATCTGGTTGAAGTTCAAGTTATAAAAGAAGTATAAAATCAGTCAGCTATTGATAAGATTTTTTTATTTTTGAATTTAAGTCTGGGTAAGAGGACAGTGTTGACATAGTGTAAGGCAGGAGAATCCCCAAAGGAGATGTCCAAACCCCCAACAAATAATCACACAACAGAAACACAACAACAAGCAACAATAATGCAAGATCTGATACCAAATCACAACTCTTTATTCATAAAATAACTGATTACATGCAATATGCCCGGTTGTAAGGTCTTCTGGGTTAGGGCCGAATACAAACAACAATTACAATAACAGTTTTGCGAGATCCAACAAGAGTCAACTTACCAACCCATTCCCAACTAGTTCAGAACCACAACTGGATAAGAACACCAAGAAGAATCCACCCTTGTACCCTGAGGTCCACTATGCAATCCTTTGGTTCTCAAGCCGCAGCTACTAACTCTTCAAAGTTCTCATCTACCCTTCATCCTCTTCTCCAAGCTAGATGATAACGCCTAAAGACTCCACAAACCCCCCTACTTATACCCAACTAAGCCACAAGTCGGCCCAGTTCATTACAAATTGAATTAAATCCCTTACATTAAATATATGTTGAGCCACAAGTCGGCTACAACACAAATTAAATACCCAAAGTTGGCTTACAAACAACTCGACACCAACAGGAACCAAGACCAAGCCGAGCATTAGAAAGACCAAGCCGAGCATCTGTAAATTCCTAAGCATTGTCGAGCACCACAGTGTATGTCGAGCTTCAAGTATCTTCTGAGCTCCCTTCAATGACCGAGCTGACTTGGGAAATGCTACTAATGAGCTCCTAGTGCAAACCGAGCTCCCAATATCTATTGAACACCCCAAGATTTGCCGAACATCTTCATTGACCGAGTCACTCAGTTTACACAACAACCAAACCAACTCAGTATCAACCGAGTTCCCAAACTCTAAAGCCAAATCACACCATCCTACAGGATTGCAAGCCAACCAGGGATGCTCCTGCATCAAGTGTATAGGTTATTGAGGTTTGATTGGGTAATACATGGGATGGGTATTAAAGGTGGAATATCTTTGTTCTTATTTATTTTCTTTTTTGTTTTCTCACCTTTTCTAGGAAATATTAATGAGCATTAAAAAACTTACAAATAACGGCCTGTTAATGGGTTTGGTAGAGCTTATCCTAATCTGAAAAGGGATAAGGTATGTTGGACACCAGCAGAGGAAGGATGGGTTAAAATAAACTTTGACGGTTCTGCTAGGGGAAATCCGGGGGTCTGTGGGTGTGGTTGTGTAGCGAGAGATCATAAGGGCAACACCCTTGCTTTTGTGGCCAAACGATTGAGCGATGACATGAATAATGTTGCAACAAAAGAGCCAATAGTATTAGGGGCTAAATTGGGTATTCGAAGAGTCCATCTTGAAGGGGACTTAGAGATAATCATTAATGGAATAAAGAAAGGGATGCTGGAAGCGTGGCAACTCAACAAATACATTCAGTAGATAAGATGCTTGTTAATGGAGTTTGAAGATTTTAAGGTTTCCCATGTTTACCGAGAAGCAAATAGGGTGGTGGACAAGTTGGCCAATATGGGCACGAATACAACTTTGGGGATCCATAATGAAATATATGAAGACCTTAGACTTCTCAAATTAGATTAAAGAGAGGAAGTTACAATGAAGAGGCCAAAAAGTGTTCTTGTTGATCACTTAGGGAGCACAACTTTCATCATGATTTTACCCCCTTGATGGCATTCATGAAATTACGACATTCATGAGATCACAATCTCTAGCGCGTGTGAGAGTTTGAAATAATTTATTGGCACCCTGATGTGAACTTGCTTCCAGACTGTTCGAAGCAAGTGAATTTAAGGAGGAAAGACAGGACAATTCACAGAGTTATAAACAAGGGAGACGGAAATGGAGGCAAATTTTGCACTGGGATTAGAGAACCAGATGCAAACTTATGAAGGAAAGATTACAATCCGGCGTTTGAAGAACATTTTCATGTTTGATGATCCATAATTTTTGGAGGGCATACAATAGATGTATGGTGTGGACTACTTGGACTCTTACTGGAAGTGATGCTCGAATCTGGATGTGGCTTCACTTTTCGTGGCACTGGCATTGGCACTGATGGTGGGCGAATCCAAGGAGGAAGTATGTTGGGTCGTGGTAGCTTGTGTTTACCCACAATAGCTGTAGGGGTTGGAAGAGATTGTGGAACGCGCTATGTTGGGTGTGGGCTTAGAGATGGGACAAGAGCTGTGGAGATTGATTGGAGGTGGGGAGACTTCTCTACAACCCCTGGTTGTGTGGTCTTCGACAAGCCCAACAGGTTTGCATGTCCCCAAGGCAGAAAAAGGATGGAGGAAGATAATGGACTTCCTATAGGTGAGGATTTGAGTGTCGGCTGAGGATAAGCGTGGATTCAAGAACGCAACACCGCGGAAGAGTGTGTTAGCTCCAGGACAATCCCTGTGACATCAGATTGTGAGGAAGCATCAAAGGAAGGGGGAGAATCCATGGTAAAAGGCATGTGGGTAGATGTTTCCTTGATAGAAGAGGCGGGAGCAAGTAGCAACAAGTGTCGCCAAGACGCCATTCCGCATGGGAAGCTAGGGCCGAGGTTTGTGCCAGATGATTGATCCACTCCAACCTTCACATGGGAGGAGGCGGCTCATTGGTTCAAAGATTAGCCACAAGAGGCTGGTGGAGGTGGACGGTGTCAGCTCACTGGGCACCTGAATGTTTACTTTTTGGTGGTTATGTGGGTTTGGGCGGTTAGTGTTTATGGAAGGGTGTTAATGCCCGATTTTTTTGTTCAAACGTATATGTATGGCCTTGGGGTTGGGTATATATAAGTTTGTAAGGACTTTGGCCAAGCTTTGCATATGGCAATATTTGTAATTCCTCTTTTTAATATTAATAAAAATCAAAATCTTACCTATCAAAAAAAAGTAAAAAAACTTACAAATAAATTTGAAAGAAGATATATAAAGCTTGATTGTGATTCAAAATTGAAGGTTTCTAAAATGGCATGGGTCACACTATCATTCCTAGGATGCTCAATGGATGTCTGCATGCCTTGACTGTCCTTGGGATTACAAGGCATCCCAAGCTGCATGTTATAGAAGGAGATGCTCTAAAGGATGTTTCTTGTAGTGTAGTGTTTGTCTTGGGGGTGACCTCTTTTGCAAGTGGCATTTGAAGGGACAGTGAGGGAATATTTCATCCCCTCCTCGCTCTACTCGGAACATCCTTGTCTTGCAATACTCAAAACATCCTTGTCCCGCAATAAGTCAATTTTATCTTGGGGACATGTCCTTAGGCAATTTCTATAAAATATAACAAATTAGCAAGATGTGATGAGCCTTACTCGGAGGCTATCCATAATCAAAGTTAAGATCCATTCCTACACAAATAACTTAGATAGTTTTAAGTAATGATATCTATATAATATGATGCTTTTAGTAATTATAATGTTTTAACTTTGATTCCTTATTTTCCTTACTAGACCCCTCCTAGGAGAGCGTGGATTTACTTGTCGTAGGACACTTGAAACCAATATACTCTCTGGTTTTACTCTGCCTCTCCCTACACAACACCAACTATCAACTCCTAGGAGTATAGTAAGAAAACAAGAAAAGTGGCTAAACCATATTACTCCTATTGCATTACAAGATATATAAATTCATATAAGATTCACAATTATAAATCTATTTAATACTTTATATAAGAAATTATATCCTATATTTATACTTATATCATTTATGCATATGATATTCCATGATAGATATATTTATATCTTATAATCAATTACCTTGCCTTTAACATTAATGTGATTTAAACCTATATTTAATGCAAGTAACAAATGAAGATATTATTGGCATGTTATATTTTCACTTATTATGGTTAGAATAGGGGCTGATGTGCATGGGTGGGGACTTGTCACTGATACACCCTTTGTTTTCAAAAATGGATCTCACCTTATCCACACGGTGATTTCCAACTCAACACTTTGGTCAAACTTTGCTCACATGTTGCTTGCTTTTGTTGGTCGATGCCTGCTTAACTGTTAAATCTTAGAATGTGCTGCTATCCCTTCAAACTCACGTTATTTCCTGTGATTGTATATTGCTCATTGCTTTGGTATTCAATAAATAATGGAGTTCGATGATGTGTTGCTATTTGATTGATTCCCCATTATTTCCTTGGATATCCATGTCTAATGCTTTGTCGACGCGATCAATGTTCTTCTGACTCCCTCATTATATGCTTGTGCTTTGACCATATGACTCATTCTTTTATGGAGTTCATTGTTTAAGGAAAGCCAAAAACCTCTGATTTGCATTTAATACAATTGTTTTATCAACCTTTTCGATGCCTATTTGGACGTGGGTCCTCCCTTTTAATATGGTGACGTGACCCATGGGAAGGGTCACATCCCATCAAGAATATGCGCCCTCAATATTTATAAAATAAGTAACTATTAGTTTGATAATAGTTAGAGCTTGGAAAGCTTAGAACAATTTGATCCCTTCACATTATTTTGGTTGTGAATATTATTATTTATCATTGCTTTAATAATAGGGACCTACTGATTGTTTACTAATATTGCTTTAATTATAATAGACTATATTTATTTGATATCTAATTATATTCGCCCTTAGGAATAGGAAATATTTACAATAATATACCAAATCAAGTTTAACAACAATAATATATGTAACATATCATTATATTGGACTGAAAATAGATACTTAATTCTGAAATTTTGTAACTTGAACAAATAACCGAAAGAATGTAAAACAGTTAGGAAAAGTAACACATATAATCATATTAACAAAGTAAGCATCTCTTACACTTCACAATCCGTTTCATGTGAAGGTAATTGAATTAACTTTGAAAACTGAAATAACTAACTAAACTGATTTCTATAACAATTCAAGAGAATCTATATCATTTCAATCTATTCTACGAATTATACAATAATTGCAATAAATGAACTTGCAAGAAAGAATCCAGAAAAACATACTGATTCTAACTGAAAATATTTGAAGTTGTTCAAGCCTCGACATTCTAGTAAGAGAAGAAGCATTGACATAGGCTTAACCTCCCAACCACGGACCTTACAAATCCCCACACAATCGTTTAACAAGAAAGACCCTCCCTACCTTGGGGTTAGGCTTGGGGCACTATAGGCCAGCCATCCGAGCATACCGGTGTTTAGAATGTCTGCTCAGTAATAGGCGGGCATGCGTGATTAGCTGGCACCACCGACATCTTGTGATCAAAATAGGCAAACATGCCTCTAAACGACCTTGGCCAAGGATTTAGATGAGTTTCTAATACCCAATCACCATCGCTCGACTTAACAACAGGGTACATATTGGACAAACATGAGCTTACTTGGATGTTCTTTTGGAAATCATTATAAAACTAATCTTGTTTATGTATAGAAGTTCTGATTTCTGTTACTTTCCCCTTGCAGGGATTCCTTCCTCTTCACCCCATTTCATTGGCTATTCTAGCCGGGGTGAGTCCTTGAAGAAAGTAATTTTCATTCTGATATAGATCATCTTGATAATCATGGATTCCTATCCATTGGTGGGTATACTGCGAGCACCAATCTTGTGTGATGTTGTATTCAGGCCTTGCAACATGCTAGACTTAAATTTCAGTATCACACTTAATATAGAATTTGTGACAAAAGGAAAGGTAAATAATACAGACATAAGACAAAGAGGGAAGCAGAACATAGTGAAATTTATAGACCTTGCATGTCGGCCTTCCCTTGAAATTAACAAATTCCAGAGATTTGAAATTGGTAGACTAATCGAGCATACACATAGAACATAGAATCAATCATGGACATAGAACATAAAATCAGATGCATAGACACAAAACATAACTTGATCAGGAGTCGACTTGACAGAATGATCGATGCTTCAACCGCGGCTTAGAGCTGACTCTTGTTGAAAATAAAGAAGAGATTATGAGGAGAACCAATGGTCTGAATTAAGAAGTATTTCGTTTTGAGAGAATGAAATTGTCTGAAGCTAGGTGTGCTATAATATATCCTTCCATTGGCTCAAGCGAGCTACGGCCTTGATCGTCCGCTTGCTCAAGAAGACAATTTCCAAGAACATCGTTTTTCAAGTTACTGAATAAAAAAAAAAAGGTGGTGCTAAGTGTACATGGTTGCCTCTCATGAAGAGAAATAAGTATGAATTATTAAAAATTTTCTTTTGTAAAACATTTATATATATAAAACTTTTAAATGATTCCATCATGCTATTATTATATCTAACGTCACACCCATTAAAATACGTATATCTATATACATGTGTAGTTCGGAGAAATATGGTTTATTTTAACATCATATTCTCTTGATATATGCACATGTATGTATATATACATATATTAATAAGTATGAACTATAGATATTACTTCAATATCATGGTGGTATCCTATATATATATATATAGGTGATAAAAGAAAATAGAGACGACATCACAAAACAACAAAATAAATGGTTCTGAACATGGATTTTTGATAACGATAGTTATATATATATATATTTTATATGTTCGTCCAAGTAGCTCATGACTGTCCAGTGGTGTACTCTATTGTGAAGTCGCTATGTCCTTGTCAAGGTAGTTGGAGGTCATACCTGGTGATCAAACAAATGGACTAGAATAGTGCCCCATTCCTCAAATCTCATTTAGCAATTCTTCTTGCCCTTCGTGTGCTCCTTCAACCATCAGTGCAACATTTTCACAATAATAACAAGTTCTTCATTTAAATCAATATTAGAATACATCACAGATAATTGTAACAACTGTTAACTACCATTATCAATAACAAGTAAATATAATAAAACAACGACTAACTACCATTTTCAATAAACAAGTAAACATGATAACTATTAACCGACTCCATTATAACAAGCATTTCGACATGAAATAAATGGTTAACTATAACTTCCCTTCTCACATGATCAAGAAAATGATAGTTTTGAACTAATCATCTCAACGGCTATAACTTATTTTAATTAGGTCAAAATTTTGGGATGTAACAATATAGAATCAATAAATATTTGAGAATATCAAATTACTATTAAAATCTTATCAAATGTATTTATTATTAAATTTATAGAATCTATTCTCATTATCTATTATTAGGGCTCATGACACAAGAACACAATGTTTGAATAGGAATTAAACTTTAGTTGTGACTAGCAAGAAATTTGGGGCAATTGGGGAATGAAGCTTGGAAGTGTTCTTTTTTGTGTTAGTGTAATAGGGTAATTTAAAGGTAAGTTCGGGTTATTTACTTTATTAATTTTAGGTTTGCCATTAATTCTTTTAGGCTTGGATACAAACCGAGATGGTTGGTCACACTTAAGATGGATTTAAGTGTGATTGACGATCCAAGTTTGTATCTAAACAACATCTTACATGGGCAAAGATTCACCATTCAGGGATGTACTATGCACGTACCAAATCAGGATCTGTACTTGTTATGAACACTCTATAGTTTTGGTGTAGTGAAATGAATGGATAGAAGTTGTACTTGGTACGAACCCACTCTATGTGTGATGATATGAGTTGCATGTATTGCCTAATGTTGGTTTGATGTCATAAAGTGAATGGATAGAATATGTTGAGTGGATATTTTGCAACCGACAATTTTGGGTAAAAATCCAGCTGCAAAATAGGATGACCAGCTATAGCGTGTGAGACAATCTCTTTTACCTTAAAGGGAAGGCCCCCCCTTCTCACCGTTCTTTGGATCAACTCAAGGTAAGCAAGAAGTCGAAATGTTTTATAAATGGGTGTTACCAATAACTTTTCTTCGTATCTTTCAAGAAAGAATCCACTTACTTGTGGAGCAAGTAATGGGCAGGGTGAATCTCTAACTGCACTTCTATCAAGAGTTGGAAATAGTGATACCGATAACCTTCACTAACTCAAAGGTTGGCTTTAAATATACTAGTTTGGATCTAAGTCCAGTCGTACTTTTGTATGGAAAAGCTTTACAATTAGGGCACAAAGACTCCTAAAAGTAAGAATAACTTAATTATTTTGCAAATTAAGAAAGAAGTATAAGCTACAGAAAAACTTCTAGTTGTATATTTCCACAATTGCTCCCGATAGCTTCGGCTCCAATTGCTTCTTAACTCTTTTATATTCAATTCACAAGATACAATTACTAAGAACACAAGATAACATGAATCAAAGATAACTTAGATGAATTATAGACAAAGTTAATAATTCATATAAGTAACAATCAATCTTAATCAAAGTTAAGTCTCAAATGCTCCTTTGTATTCACTTTTCTCTCAAAATAGTGCTACACAAAAAAAGTTTTGCTGGCACAATTTCTCCAGAGCTCTCTTGCATAAAGATAAAAATGATTTTCACAATGAGGGGGCACACTCCTTTATATAGGCATAGGAGTTGAGAAAAAGGTGGAGGAAAAAGTGGGAGCAACTCAACCAATTTTGACCTAGTCTAACTAAAAGAGAAATTATAGGGTTACATGCAACTGCACATGCAAGTCGCATTACATCTTTTTATGTACATGTAACTCGCATTACATGTAATTACATTTTTTATGTAATGCATCCTCTTAGACCTACGAACATAAATAAAAACAAAAACAACAATCTTAAAGATTGTTTCTCAGTGCCTTGAACTTGACGTTGACATCACACACTGTGGGAAAATCAACAATTTCCATCTTCTTTGATATGGCTTCAATTCTCACTGCATCTACATACACTGATTGTACAACCTTGGAATTTGTTGCCAGAGAATCCAATAAGTGTTTTGTTGAGGATTTATACAAGACAAACTTATTCATTGTGTGAACCAAAATCTTTAGAATCCACATCAGCATTGATCCTGATTGTATATTTTGAGCTTACCCTTTCAACTGCAATGAGATTACCGTGTTCATCAATAACCTGGCATGCCATTTGTTTCAAATCACAAGTAACACTTGTTTCAATTGCTTGACAATCTCCAAGGGCTACCTGCAACTTTTTAATCTACTTCCTCAATGTTTCTTCTTTGTAGCCAATAAGTCCTTGAAATATGAAGAACATTTCACATGACGGAAAAATGTCACATGAGACCAAGGCATCTAGATCAAATTTTACCATTTCATCCCAATCATTGAAGATTTCCTTCAAATCATATGCTTCTCGAGTCAAAGAAGAGATCAAGTTTTGCTCCATTTCATTCATTTTCCACCCTTCAATTTGAATTTGAGGGAACCTTTATCATCAGACGATGAGGCAACATCTTTCCTCGTAATGTCCAGCTTTGACTTCCTGCCAGGGGGGCCAAAGCTTCCACAATCCAAGCCCATCTTAGGATTAACTCTTTTAAGGTCTTCATTTATTAGCCATTTGTTGGTGTTTACCAGGATGGATTGAAATCTATCCATGATAGATGTACCTTCCTTCTGTTGCCATTGAATAGGAAAAGGGCATCTTTTATCAAAGCCGGCTTGATTAAACTCCGGATCAAGGATGTTGCCATCATCTTCAATTTGGAAATTTGAAGGAATCTCTAACATGTTAAGATCGATTATCTACTGCAAGGTTAATCTGTAGTAATCCATCTTCATTATGAGCTCTATTATCATATCAATCTAGATGTCCTCGATCCGATGAACATGTGTGTAAGCTCTTTTCATTTGAGAATTCATTTCTCGGTAATCAAAGTCGAATCTAGCTTTGAACTTCTTCAATGTGATCAACTGCAACTTTGCTTCCATATTCTTTGCTTTGGGCACATAATTGATTGAATAATTACTAATCACCAAGGGTTTGGTAGAAGAATTGCTGAAACTAGGCCTATGCATAGCATGTTGATCACTCTGCACGTCCATGAGTTGTCTAGCAAGCTTCATTAGGATGATTCGATCTGTAGCATACCTAGGTAAGGTATATGGTTCGCCTTTGAAATGCCCAACTCAAGTATGTAAAAGTTGGAAACTGAATGAAAATACAATCGTTTTGATTCACTTTTTCCCATGCTGCATCAAACACCCTCTTGACTGATAACTGTCTATCGAATAATCACTAGAAATGCCCAAAGAAGGCATCTTGGACCCTTCTGTAATGAAATTTATTATTAGCCAGAGTGATCTAGTCATAGTAGTCCCAAACAGGAATCTGAAGATGATCTCCTTTGGTTGAGAGACCAGAGAAAGATCCCATGGCAGCAACAAGGTAGACAAGGTAGGAGTTCATGTAGAAGGGCATAAATTCCCACGTTGAGCAATTATTGGCAAAGTTTAGTGCTAATCAACTCTCCCCAAAAGATGTGTCCTCTTTTTTCCATGATTTGAAAGATGAATTTGTACATCCATGGCTCAAAATCAATAGAATCTTTGAGACCACAAACTCTGTTGAGAAGGATGATGAGATCTTTGTATTCTTGTTTGAAGTTAGACCGATGAACAATCTTTAGCCATCTTGAGAAATTGTTCCTTTAATTGTCTAACCAGTATTGGTTAACATATTTCTGATAATCACCTTTCTTCTTATTCCAACATGCCAAAGATGATTCTTTGGTTAGATCTGCACACTCTGTTTTATGTGGTACCTTGAAGATCTGCTCAATGATCTCTGGATCAAGGCTAATGACAACCTTGCCGTTAGCGTCCTTGATAGTCTTTCATTTTGGACCAAAACGCCTTGCACATCCAAGAATGAAATTAGGTTCCATGGCTGCCATAGGAAATGCAGACAACTAGTGAATGTGACTTCTTTTAATGCATTTCATCTCGTGGTCAATAGGAGTTTCATCTCTATGCAGAAAATCAGCTACGTCCACATGATCGATCATTGTGTCCATTACATTATCAAGAATAGATACAACTGAGGATGGAGTTGCATGAGCCAACTCTATTGTATTGATATTTCATTTTGCCTTTGGATTTTGATGATGAGGGCATCTCTTGTGCTTGTGCTGCAACACAAAAATCCTAAAACATAAATACATCATTAGCTGAAATCGCCATACAAGTTGATTCTCGATTAGCAACAAAGATTCAAAAATTTTGATTGGAGACTTTGTAGATCCGATGAAATGATTTCAAAAAGAAATCATATGCATATGTAGTGAATGAAGATGAAATTTGAACGGAATGTGGAATGAAGTGTTATGAAGGTGGAATGCGTGGGAATGTGTGCGAATGAAGATTGCTGATTTTCAAACGTGACTTAGGGGCTTCAAGACATTATTGCATGAAAAATGATTACATGTAAGTGCAACATGCAACGAGGGATGGAAAGTGACATGGGATGTGAATGTGATTGAAGGATGAGCTTTACATGCAAGTGCGGATGGAAGATGAGATGCAATGAGGGATGGAAAGTGAGATGGGATGCGAATGCGATTGAAGGATGAGCTTTACATGCAAGTGAGGATGGAAGATGAGATGGAAAGCATGGAAAGATGCAGAAACATGGATTTGCTCATGAAGGCACGAATGCATATGGGGAGATGGAAATGGAAAATGGAAGCGGGATAATGAACTTTATAGTCATCTTTGGTGAAAAGGTGAAGCCAAAGTATATGGAAGATGAAAATGATATCTTTTTGACTTTTCAAAAAGTCACTAAGTCAAAATCGGGGTTTTGAGATGCAATTACATGTAAGGCTTTTTGTGTAATTGTGTCGTGCAAGTGAATGCAGAAAGTGAGATGAGCAAAAATGGGATTACATGCATGTGCGGATGATGAATGAGATGGAAAACATGTAATCGCATTTGTCAAATGAGATGTGAGGTGTTGTGACATGGAAGATGGAAGTGAAACATGATGCTTTCGCATGAAGTGAAACAACAAGTTCTCAGGAAAGTAACTTGTAACTTCTCCAAAGTGGAGAAAATCGGAAAGCAAGCACACAAACAACAAAAACTCAAAATCTTTGGAAAGTTACTCAAACATGTCAATATGCAAAGCACTTCAACACACAATTTCGAAATTGAAGTTTGGGGAAAAACCAAAAACACGAAAATGAACAATTTCTTCATTTTTAAAGGAAAAATGCACTTTCCATGGTATTGATTTCAACAAGTGGCAACCATCAAGCAATAATGTGCATAAAATCAGCAAGATAAGCACCAATTAAATAGCAAGAAAAAATAAGTCCACTTACATGAAGATTAAGTGCCAAAATTGGTGGAAAAAGATGCTCTAATGTTGAAAATTTTTTCAAAAACACTTGGACTCTTTTAAACTTTGCAAATTTGAATGTGAGAAGGCAACAAACAAGGCAAGATGCCAAAATGTGCCCTATTCTTGCTCCAAAATCTGACGTTTTTCTTCAAGGTGAGAGATCAAAATGTTTTGGCTTCCAAAAGCCAAAATGTGTATCACAATGCAATGAGAACACCAAAACATGCCAAATCGATTCCTCCCTAAGCAAAAAAGTGGGCCAAAAACGGATTTATTTGAAGTTTTCACAAAAAAACATGCCCTAGGATAGAGCTTGGAAAAATGATTTTCAGCAAGATGAATCAATTTTATTGTTAGAAAATCCGTTGATGAGCAAAAACGACCCTATTGGAGATCTCATGAAAAACCATCAAGTAAATCTCTCACAATTTCCAAAATCGGGTTCTTGGAGGCTCATTACATGTGTTCTTCCAAAATCGGGTTTCTTGGGAGCAAATGCATGAAAAATGGTTAAAATCGGACCTTTTAGGAGGCAATGCATGTTTTAAAATATGCAAAAGATGCAAATCGAACCTTTTAAGATGGATTGAATGTTTTAAAAACTCCCCATAAGGCAAATCACACCTTTTGGGAGGCATGACACATTTTAAAATGTGCATTTGGTTAAAGTCGCACCTTTTGGGATGGATTGTATGTTTTTAAAGTTGAAACTCATGTTTTTGATGCAATGACACATTTCAAGTTATAAAACTCACCTTTAGATGCAATGACACCAAAAAGCCAAAAGGTCCACTTTTTATAGTCGTATGATTCTAAGTTGAACTTTATATGCAATGACGTGTAAAATGTCCACTTTGATGGATTTTACATGTAATGGCATATAAAATGTCCACTTTTGATAAGTTAAAGTCATTTAATAAACATATATCAATTTAATTTCATAAAAATGTTATTTAAATGGGACGTAAACCATATTTATATATCAAATTAAAAATATAACACATAAATATCATTTAAAAAGTAACATTTAAATGAGCATTAGATATAAATATCAAAAATTAAATTGAAACTATATAGTTTATATAGTCACTTTAAGTGAAAAAAAAAAAAAAAACTCAACTTAAAATTATAACATAAAGTGCACTATAGTTACTTTAAGTAAAAATTTAAATGATAAAGTAACTTAAAAACATAACATAAAATGAATTTAAGTTATATTTTTCAAAAAGTGAATGTCAAATTAAAAATATAACATAATATTTTTAATTCGTGTTGTTTTATATAAAAGGTTCACTTTTGAGGTACTAAAACAGCCATATCTCTTGACTGACAACTCCAATTACACTCTAGGTTAGACCAAATTGAAGGAGAAACCGAAATCCATGACATGAGCACAACCAAAGGACTAAAAACCAACAAGCACAAACTTAACAGCAAAGAAAAGGATGATGAAGGCCTCAAAATCAAGCAAAGGCTCGACATAAAGCAAAATGAAAAGAACTTGACTAAAGCCTTCAGTAAAACAATTTGATATATGAATTGAAATTGATTGATCGATCAACATTAAACAATTGAATATCAAATTCAACTTAGAAAGATGCGAAACTGGTTTGAGAAAGTTTCGTGCTGTTACCAACATTTTGTGGTGACAAAATGTGGGGCAACAGAATACTAATTTGGATCAGTGTTATGTGATAGGACTCCATAATAAACTTCAAGTGGAAAGAAATGGTTTGTAGTAAATGTTCTTGTGTTTGTATGCAGATAAAACAGCATATTTGTTGGCTGTGGAGATAATATGGAGGGTACACATTGGATAATACTATCCCAATAGTTGCTGCCGCTGGAACAGTTCCAATATGCTCTTGGGAAAATTAATGCAGTCGATTTATGCCATTTAGAAATAGTTTAGGAGTTAACAAATGTGTCAGGTTGTTAGAACTTACAGATAGAGAAATGTTTTAACAAAAATAAGATAGGGCCTAATTTGCAACTCCTTCCACTGTATAATGCAGACAATATTTATATGATTGGTTAAGTCCTACAATTCCATCAATGAAGCTTAAAAATAAAATCATATGATCCAAATGAAAACTCCCAGCCAAAAAGGTCTTACTCAAATCATCTTATGCAACTAATGCAATCTCTAACACATCCCAGCAATTTAACTTTCTCTGATACCATTTGATGCAGTCGCAGATCAGATGTCCAGTTAATGACAGCAAATTTGACAGCCTCCAGGCACACCAACTATTAAATATATAACAGAAACAATGACATTAAAGTTTGAGTAAATAATATATTTATCAACATAAATTATATATTTTCCTTACAGGCAATCAATCCAGCTATAGGGACCTTCAAACATCACTAAGAAATATTGAAGGTATTTAAACCATCACAACCATCCAAAGATCAGACACCGTCCAAAGATCAGACCCATGACCTAGTGTCCTAAGAGTTTAACCGAGGGCATTAACCTAGCTATCAAAGGAAATTCTTTGCTCAAATAATTGGTTTCAACCCCCCGTCTCCCGTTCCCACTCATGACAGTCTTGTCCCCACAAGCATACAACCACTGCCCAGGAAAGTGGTGTGGATCCCAGCAGGAGAATTCTCAGTGCCTAGGTAAAGAATGAATGGTTTTTCATTTCCTTCATGTCCTCTCTCGTCCAGCTCATCCGTCACTCAAGGAGATAGCCAGTGGGTCCCAGCAAGCAAAGAATTTCATCAGCTTGATCTCATGTGCTTCCCACAAGGTCTTCAGCTGCAAGAAACCAAAAATAAACCTACACATACACAAATTAGAACAAAACTAAATTGAAGTGTATTTTATTTTTCTATGTTACCAAGCTGCTTTGTTGGAGGCTTCTTCCCCACTTCAAAATGGCTTGGAGCAGGAGTGGCTTGGTCCCAGCCACCCTGGGTTCCGTGTGGGTATCCTAGAGTTGCTGGTACGCTCCCAAGCACTCCCAAAAAATCCCAGGTGGTCCCTACAGGCAAGCAAAGATAACACACACCCAGAGACGATATAAACAGTGTTTTTTGAAACTCTAAAACCTTAAAGTTGTTGACTGGCTTCTGTAAAGAAAAATTATGCTATCTAGTTAAGTAATGGGTACTAGTGATTGATCTGTTTTAGTTGAAACTATGAAAAATCAGTTTTTAGTTGAAAATTTATCTTGTGATTTTATTTGGTTTGGGAGTTGTTGGAAAGGGTTTGTTCAATGTTTCCTTCAAGGTTCAACATTTCTCTCTGGCTAGGGTTCATTTGATTGGAACCTTGTAATCCTACCTTAGAGTTATAGAAAGAATTTGATCACAAACTAGATTTGAGTGACCCAATTCGCTCTCCAATTGATCACACTCTAACTGTTAAGGAAAAAGTGAAATGATGATATAAATTACTGTTTTCACCTTAGGTTTCATCTGTATTTAAAATGATTGCTAGGTATTACAGTTAACAAATGCATCCAATTCTCTGCTCAAAACCAAGGACTTTGACACAAATAGATAGGAATTAAACTTAATAAGATTCAAACATGCAACAGTCGAAAACCTCACCAACATTCAGAAAGATCAACTTCTTTGAGCTGCATTAGATGCCAAGCTCTTATCAAGTTTTCAAGAATGGTGTGTGTGTGTGTGTGTGTGTGTGTACAGTGTTACATAGGGACTCGCACCCCCTCCCAAACTTCGGAGTACCCATTCCCGAGACATCCCCGCACCGGATACTCACGTACCCAAGTACCCCCACCTCCACCATTCCACAACCATGCTGCTGCTAGTATGGGGACTTGGATTTTTATTTGACTTTTGTTTTTTGAATGTTATTATTGGGTATGTAATATGTTACTATGTTGAATGTTCAATGGTTCTAGTTTATGTTGCAATTTGGCTATGTTCAAGTATTTTAATTTGGTATGTTCTACTGAAACATCATTTCATGACAAGCATTTCAAGTTCTATATGTATACTATACAACACTCCTTCCTGCTCCGTCCTCCCCTTGCCACCACCCCTGGCTGTCCCCTTGCCGTCCCGAAAATGAGGCCCATTTTCCCCCCATCCTGGAAACTCATTCCGACGTCCCGCCATCCCGACGTACCCCAGTACTAGGGTAACATTGTATATATATGATACAGCTGTACCATAATGTACTGTCAAGGCTATATCAATGTACCAGAACCCTGTACTCATACTTACCCTGTTTTACAAATGGAAACTTAGTTTTTATTGGGCAATACAGGATCCCCTGTGGTCCTGTATGCTTCTGTGTCAGTTTGATAAGAGAACTTAATTATTGGGGCGATTGTAACATGATTGGCTCAACCAAAGATAGGAAAGGTGATCTTTGCCTTCATCCCCTCTAAAGTCAATACATCCAATTTATATCAAGTTTGGTAATGGGAGCATCCAATTGTCTAAGAGACAAAGGTACTCTTAAAAGTACTGGAAGATCAACTTTTCATCTTAGATAGACTTGTGACATTGAACATATAAATTTGATCACGATATCAGAGTTGAGACTCCTAAATAACTAATTATTCCTCCAAATGGCACAGTGCAGGAATTTGAAGTGCTCTTTTACATGTAGTTCCTGCATCTTGTGTTTCCATCTGAGCAATAGCAGTGGCACGTCCAGCACAATATGGTTTTATGATGAGTATATTCCTGAACAGATTGAGTTTTATCAAGTAAGAATGAAAGGATCAAAGCAGCTAGAGCTTGATGGAATTATTTTTAACAATGTCGGGGACTTTCTTGAAGACCAAACGATGATCAGTGATGCGAATATAGCTCATTGTGTACATATGCTTCTGTAATGAGTCACTTCTCTTTCATGTCTTTATCCTTTCACAATTGAAGAGTGGTAGGTTCTATAGTCTCCTTGTGAGACATCATCTCCGCAATATTCTTCTTATGGGTTGAAGAAGAAGAGGTTGTAGAGGATAGATTGAAGGATTGAAGTGCTTCCTCTTGAATTCCCAATGATAAGTAGGGATTCTGCACCTTATTCTACTTTAATTTTCTTTATATAGTATTACTTCATAATTCTCCAAAGTCACAAGATTTTCATCTATTGCTTAAGTCTAGTGGCAGAGATTGTCAAGGTTATTTTCTGTCTTCTTTGCCCAACTTGGTTGCACCATATTTGTAAATTCCTTCAATATATCAAAGAAAACAACTTGCCCACCAGTTTTACTGCATCACTTCACTGCTTTTCACTGATGCAATAGGATTTGACTATTGAGGATATTGAACAAGTCAGTCATCTCTGGAGGTTGATCTGAGAATGCGGAATACCTTTCTTTGCCAAATTTTGGTAAGAAGCTTAAACTTCTTATGAAACATGAAACATCTGTGAAGGTGCTTGTAGGCTCTTTTCCACTGACATTCACTTTCTTTTTGCAACATACATCAAGGTGCTTCCTAGGCTCATTTCCACCGTTAACTACAGTCTATTTTTCTCATGTTGACACATGACTGCTACTATATCTGTATATCCACTGGCATTCTTCTTGGTGAACATATGAAAGGTCTTTCCTCACATCAGGTTTGAACAAATATATAAATATAATAACAGCCTTTATAAACACACACTATGACTTTAAGATAAAATCGTTAAACTTTAGAGACTTTTTATCTTCTGACTGTTTGAAGATAGCTGTTGTCTGGACTTAGTAGACTTGTGTAATCAAACTCCGAGTTACATGTATTTACATTTGAGCATGGATCACAGGGATAATGCTTGTGAGTCTTTCTATGGTATCTTTGGAAGGGAGATGATGGACATTAGCTCCCATGGTATTTTTTAGGCTGGAGATTCTTGCACTATCAGCTATGGCAAACACACATCCTATTTCTGTATCTATGCCTTTTGTGGCAGTAAATATTTGCAAGCTTTGTGAAAATTGAGATCCCCAAGACTTTGGTAAAACTTAGGCAGATTTTATTGCATTGCATGTTTTTATCTAAAATATACCCAGCATCCGAAAGCTGATTATGCCTAAAATCATTGTTAAGGGTCCAAAATGGATGTGCTCATACTGTCCTTGGAAAGAAAGCCTTCTAATTTCACTAGGAGAAAACAGAGGTAAGTAATTAAGCTGGACTCCCTCATTTTAAATACTTATTTTGGCCTTTCTCTTCTTGGTTTGGTTTTAGGCTAAAACATTTCTTAAAAGATTGAAAGCATTGCAATCATGGACAATTTTTCTTTTAAGGAGATAAATTTGAGCAGGCTTTTTCTCTTTTATCTCTTGATTATATGTATTCATTTCCAGGTGCTATTAAACATTGACTCTAATATTTTACTAGATCCTGAGTTTACAACTGTAGTATTTTTCAGATTTCTGTACCAAAACATCATCTACATAGGTCTAAACACCCGAGTCTTTTTGTCATACAGCTTGTTGCCAATCTAATTAACTACTAGTTAGCAACAGATAGACAATAATAGCTACTAAAGTACTTGAACCTCGTAAAACATTGGTTCACTCACATTCTTCTTCTTCAAGAAACAAGAACAAGAGTATGTGTGTTTGTCGAATAGGCATAGCACCTTGCTGTCAAAGTCCATTCAAGTAGACCAAAAGAAGTAGCTAGCTCCTACTGTCCAAGTCATTTTCAGCTTTATTTAGAGCGAGAGAGTGAGAGAGAGCAACAAAAGTGTGCATGTCTCCTAATAGGCAACATCCCTTTTCTGTTAAAGTCCTGTCAATTTTGAATGCTATAAGCAGATCATAAGCAGTAGCTAGTCACTGCTATGCAATTCATTTCCCCCTGCATTTGTTTCAAAGTAGTCATGGAGGGAAGGTGGGAGGGAGAAAGGGAGTCTACAAACAACACACAAAAAAGATGACAAAGTAAGTACAAAAGAAATGCAAGGAAATCAAGTGGCTGTAGCACTTTAGCAGACCATATCTGATGCAGAGCATCATGGAATTAACGTTCAATTTGCAAATCAACCATGCCCAACTAAACCCTTAGGTTCATCCACATATTCGGCATATTAGGGGCAACTCAATAAACAATCTCTCTTATCAACATGATTATCACTATCTAAAGTATCTCTAGGATCCAAATTCACTATCTCCACCAAGGCATTCAAGTATTCAATCACTGAATGATCACACTCACACATCTGTACAATCCAGTAATGCTTTCAAGAACCATAAACATACCATTATGCTTTGTCTCACAATTAGGCCTTGCCATCATTGTTACTACGCCCAAAATATCACTTACAATCTTAATGTCATAACCTCAACATAATGAAATTACCTGTTACGAAGTAATTGGTCAAAATTTGCTTGTTATTAACAAAGACTGAGAGCTCAATATACACAAAAGAATGAACAATGTTTCCTTAGGAAACAATTGTACAAAATAGAAACATTTTAATATTTACATGAGATTACAATAGATAACCATTGGATAATAAGTAATAATAATAGAAACTCTCTATAATCATAATACCCTCCCCACAACACCAAGCTGTCCTCTGAATTGGACAAACTTATCTAAACCAAGCTTGGTGAGAATGTCTGCAGTCTGATCTGTTGTAGGAATCCACTGCAAGTCAATTGTATCATCTTCAACCAGGTGTTGTATGTAGTGACAGTGAACATCCACGTGCTTGGTTCGTTCATGGAAGACTAGATTTCAAGCTAACTAGATAACACTTTGATTATCAATGAACAAAGTTGTCGAGCCTGCTGTGACATCGGCATATCCCCAAGCATCTGATAGAGCCAAACAACTTCACAACTTGCCTTGACTGTCCTTTTGTATTCAGCCTCTGTGGAGGAGAGAGAAACAACTTGCTGCTTCTTATTGGTCCATGTGACGACACTAGAACCCAAACTAAACACATATCCAAAAGTTGACTTTTTATCATCAACAAAACTTGCCTAGTCTGAATTTGTGAACCCACTGAGTTTAGGATTAGAACTCCGAGAGTAAATAAGTCCATAATCAGTAGTACTCTTCACATAACAAAGCACACGCTTTGTTGCCATCCAATGATCAGCCTTAGGAGCTGTCATAAAACGTGAGATGTAGTTGACTGCAAAGCTGATATCAAGTCTAGTAGCAGAGAGGTAGCTGAGGTTGCCTAATAGTTGTTTGTATGTAGTATCATCAACTGGAGGAGAATCAGACTTGGTTGATAACTTCAGACCTTCATCCATGGGTGTAGATGCAGGCTTGCAATCATGCATATGAAACTTGTCTAACAAAGCCTTGGCATATTTGGACTGAGAAATGAATATACCAGTAGACTACTGCCAAACCTCAACACCTAGGCAATAATGCATAAACCCAAGGTCAGTCATATCAGAAGACCGGTATAAAATCTGTTTGATTCCTTGAATCAAAGATGTCGAACTTCCAGTGATGATCAAATCATCCACATAAATGACTAGAAGGATGATGTCATTGTCAGTAGTCTTGATGTACAAATTCGAGTCTAAAGAACTCCTCTTGAAGCCTTCATCAGTGAGGTATTTATCAATTTTCATGTACCATGCCCTAGGCGCTTGCTTCAAACCATAGAGAGCTTTCACTAGTCTAAGAACTTGGTGTCTTTGCCAGCCGCCTTGAAACCAAGAGGCTGCGTCATGTAGTCCTCTTCTTGTAGTTCACCATTCAAGAAAGCACTGTTGACATCTATCTGATGGACATTCTAGCCAAATTGTGTTGCCATGGCTAGGACTAGTTTGATTGTGCTCATCTTTGTGGTAGGAGAAAAGGTCTCCTCATAATCAATGCCTTGAGTTGAGAAAAGCCTTTCGCAACCAAATGAGCTTTGTACTAATCCAAAGTACCATCAGACTTGTATTTGATTTTGTAAATCCATTTGCAACCAATGGGTTTCTTCCCCGGTGGAAAATCCAAAAGGACCTAGGTGTTATTCTTTAGCAGACTTTGGTGTTCAAATGTCATGGCTTGTTCCACTCTGGAATTCCTTTAGCCTCAAAATATGATTTTGGTTCAAACACACTGTGAATGTTGGCCATAAGACCAAATTTAACTGACTCTGTAGGTTTCCTCTTTTTCCGAGCAATTCTCCCATCAGTGAGCTCATCATCTCGAAGATCAGCAAGTGTCTTAGCTCACCACTTAGGCCGGAGAGGAGAATGACCAGCATTAGTATCAAGAGATGCTCTATGATCAAAATCCTCATCAGAAGAATCAAGATCAAACTCAGGTGAAGCATCTGCACATCTAGGTGACCCTATGGGAGAAGCCGGAGGTGTTTGGACAGGAATCACTAGTATTATTGGAGCTGTAGGAGCCCTCCCATGAGGTGGCCTAATTGAAGTTGAACTCCCAAATCATGAGCCTTCATAGTATGGTTTGCTAGATCACAAAACAAGAGAAACATGCATGAATGGTCCTTGTTGCTCATCAAAGACTACATCACAACTGTATAGGAGACGAGATATCTTGGTGTCATTCAAGCGGTAGGCTTTGTGAAGACTTCTGTTTCCAACAAGCATGAGCTTCTGACTCTTGGCATTTAACTTGGTGCGTGACGCATAAGAGATCCAAACAAAAGTACGAGGGCCAAAAACCTTCAGGTGACTGATTCTAGGCTTGTGACCTACTAGGCCTCTACCAAAGTCTTACCTTTGACTGCCACTATGGGTGACCGGTTCAAAAGATAAATTGTAGTGTTAACTGCTTCTGTTCTAAACTTCTTCAGAACATGTTTGTGTAAAAGCATGGATCAAGCCATCTCGGTGATTGTTATGTTCTGATGTTCAACTACATTGTGATGTTGTGGTGTAAGGGGTATGGTTAAATGGCGCTTGATGCCATGAGTATCCAAGAAACTAGAGAATTCATTAGAAGAAAATCCCCCCTCTCATTGTTTGACTTAAGAGCAATAATAGATTCCCCAGACTTTTTTTCAACTAAGGTTTAATAATACAGTAAATGCTTTTGATTTCTTTTTAAGAAAATATACCCACATTTTTCTACTGAAATCATCAACAAACAACAGAAAATACTTGGACCCAAGAACAAGAGTGGCCATAGGGCCGCAAATATTGACATGAACAAGCTGAAGTACTCGAGAAGCTCGCCGTGAATTCCCACTGGTGAAAGGTGTGCGATGTTGATTCCTAGCATGGCATGCATCACAAACTCCAAGCTGTCAAGTTTGAATCTTTGGTAATTCGAAGACGAGCTCTTCCCGAGCAAGCTGAGAGAGATAGTGCATGATTAAGTGCCCATACCGTTGATGCCAAAGTGTGCTGACAGAAGACCGCCCAGCAGCCATAACTAAGTCCCGAGAATCACCAGAATCAGTAAATTTGAAAAGACCATGATCCTCAAGACCCACAACAATAATAAATTGATTTGTCCTATCAGTGATGGTGCACTAATGTGAATTGAAAGTGATATCCAACTGTGGAGAGTGTCGTAGCAACTGACTGACTGAGAGTAGATTTTAGTTTCATCCCTGGATAGTCGTACACATCGAGGAAAATGAGATTCCTCCCAGCAGACTAAATCTGAATGTTGCCTTTGCCGACAATGGTGTATTCTTCCTCTCCACCAAAAATAACATAATTTGAATAAGGTTGGTAGTTAGTGAACTAGTCTTTACGGTGGGTGAAATGACGAGAGACACCTGAATTAATGTACTAGGTAGATGACTTCACATGATCTGCAGGTCTTTTAGCCGTGAAGGTGTGAATGGTAGATTTTGTTTACTTAGTGTGCTCTGCACTATTTGCTTTCGGTTGCAAACCAAATCGCTTAGATTGGTAGCTAAGTGTTTCTGACAGTCAACCTTCATGTGACCATACTTGTGGCAATAGTTGCATTGAATGTTCTTTTTCCTAGAGCCTTTTGAAGTTGGAGCAAAAGACTTCTGCTGAGAAGACTACTGTGAATGAGACTTGCCTTTATCCTTCTGAAAAGATTTAGCAGCAAAGGTTTGTTCTGTGGAGTTGGAGTTGGAAGTGCTACCGAACTGTTGTTTCCACCGATCTTGGTAAAGAAGAAGTGTGCAAAGATCTGTGAACTTTAGATCAACACCAATAGAAGTGATTTTGAGAATCTCGATAAAATGCTTGTAGGACTTGGGTAAATTCCTGAGAGTTATGACCACAATGTCCTCTTCCTCTATCTTGCATCCAATGGAAAGCAATTGATCACAGATTTTCTGAAACCTATTTAGGTCTTCTTCGAGCGATTTCCACTCATCCATGATAATAGAAAACAAAGTGTTCTTGAGAAATAAGGCTTTGCTTTTGTTTGAAGTCTTACGAAGATTCTTGAGATGCTCCATATCTCGGCAGTGGTCTTGCCAGATGGAATTTGGAGGAGCTGATCATCAACTACAAATAATTTGAGAAGCATCACCGCCTCCCGATTATTCTGAGCCCATGCAATCTTATTAGGACCAGCTTGAGTAGGTCTAGTTGTAGTAGTACCCAGAACCGCCTTATCCCTGTCGTGATATTCGAAGATGGTTAGCATCCACTATTTCCACATGCCATAATTGCAACCATTGAATTTTTGAATTCCCTTGAGCAAAATATCAGTCAGAGATGCCATAGCACGTTTTTTAGTGAAAAAGCGTGAAAATCTGTGGAGGCATGTCCTTAGAGAAAAAAATAGAAGACCCAGAAAAATGAAGAGGTACCCAGAAGAGAGTTCAACAAACCCAAAAAGAATATGTTGTTGGATTTTGGATTTGCTACATGAAAAATCTAGGCACAAAAATTGAGGCACCTAGAAAAAGGACACTCAGTTGAGCTCTTGAAAAATCCATCAAGAATCTATAATTTTTTTTCGATCCGATACAGAAAATTAGGGTTTCGACCAAAAACGGTCCAGGTTGCAAAAAAACCTTTAAAACAATGGCATATTTGTAATGAAAAATGTTTGTTTCTGAGTGCAAATCTGGTGTTAAGGGTTTAAGAAACCCTAGACGTCGCCCACTGAGCATAAAAAGCTTGAAAAAGATTGAAAATCCTGTCCAAAACTATAGGTTTAAAACAAGTGTGGCTCCAATGGAAAAAATGCAAGTGTTTTTGGTGCTGAAAATATGCCGATCGTGGCACGATTTTTATCTCGAAAATGTGCAGATTGTGGCAGGAAAAACACAACCCTTTGAGGCCCGATTTTTACTAGAAAAAAATGACGCAATTTGTAGAAAATTAATGACACAATGTTTGCAGACAATGGCCAAACTATGAAACCTTGGCCGAACCAAATGGAAGCAAAGGAAAATAATTTCGAATATACTATGCAGATAATTTCGAGCAAGAAATTATAAATATTTTCGAAAAAAAATTGAGTACTGGCTTTGATACCATGTTATGAAGTAATTGGTAAAACTTTGCTTGTTATTAACAAAGACCAAAAGGTCAATATATACATGAGAATGAACGATGTTTCCGTAGGAAACAATCTTAAAGAATAGAAACATTCTATTTTAGATACTTACAACTAAATATAAGAAACATTCTAATATTTACATGAGATTACAATAGATAGCCATTAAATAATAAATAATGATAATAGAAACTATTTGTTATCTTAATATTACCTTCCTAGAATCAGTAACCCCATTGCCCTGGATGCTAATCTCAAAACTATAGATCTGTCCTGCAATTAAAACTCATTAGTCATTACAGTATAATTCATTTAGAGAACTTTTGAATCTCATCTCTCATTTAATAGATATGCCTTATACTCTTATTATAGTCTTTTAGGATAAGTTTTGTTCTGTTTGCAATCAGACCTGCAACTTCGATGGCCTTGTTTAGTGACAGTATGAGCATATTAAGATCAACTTCACAAACCTCATATTCTTTGGTCCCTTATGCACAATGTTCTGCAAAGCTTCCTTTAGACATCAAAGACCACTCTTAGGAATCAAAAGAAAAACAAATAAGACTATTCCAAACTGTCAGAGTCATTGACAGTTTGGACTGTATTTTCCACAGTTTCAAATGCTCAAATTACATAGTAACCCCAATCTCAATGCTGCAGACAGTTTATCATATTGTCTCGACCTTCAAAAATCATTTCATATCATATACAAACCTCCCAAACGCCATTAGTTGCCAAATAATGTATGGAACTGTCAAAACAAATTATCACCGTGTTACCCTGCTAGGGCATCAATTTCCTTTCCAAAGACAAATCCATTAGACACAAAACCAACTCCATTTCAAAGCTATATCAATTTCTACAAAATACTGAAGAATCATGATTGTTGGACAGTTAATCTGCAAAATATTTACAAACCCTTCACCATATCTCTAAAACTAAGGGTTTCAGACCCTTTAATGAAAATTGGTTTGCTCTTCTTCTATAACTCACGACAAGTGCTCCAATCATATACAAAACAAAGTTAATATATCATTCTATGATCCCAAATAGATTCCAGGCTTTGTTCAATCCAGTTACTAACAAAAATGTGATGTGAAATAGAAACTAATGGAACTGTTGTAGAGATAGTTAAGTATAATGGACAAACAGCACAATTTCATTCACTAGTTCTTAAAACAACATACATTACAATTGATATCCGTGATATCTACTGCCTCCCTCCTTCCTTCAATGACTGTTAAGTGAAAGAATTGCATTAAAACAATGAATGGAAGTCCATAACTGTCAACCAGTCTGCAGAATTGGTGTGACAGTCAGAGCTCTAAAGAAATAGCCTTCTAAACCTTTCCTCTTAACTTGGTCACTACGACTCAAACTTGACCAGTCAAGCATTTTTATAAATGTTTTCTCATCCATAATGAATTAACCACCCCTTAGGAGCAAAATACATTTGCTGCACCAACTTTACATCTTTTTGCAAATGTTGCACTTTACAACTTTTTGTCAACTTTACATTTTTGGCATGAATGAGACTAAACCTTATATGAACTCTTCAAACACTCCAAGATGGACCAGATATGACATATTACATCATCTTTACCCCTCCATGGGCATATTTGCATACTCTGACCATGTTGACCATTATTGACCCTACTAGGAACTGATGCACAAATTGAACAAAATGACATACATTGCTTTACATAAGACCCATTGTGCTTTGAATTACATTAGGATGACCTTAAAGACAAACACAGACTCAGTTACCATGAAATTATTCATGGTAGAACCCTTTGACCACCTGTTGTACCTCTGGTACTGGGACCTCCTGAACCAATATCAGGGTTTTAATTGAGTTCCAATCACAATGCCCCAAATTTGAAGGGATTTGCATCAATTCACTAACCCACCTCAACTTTCAATAGATTATATTAATAACAACCTACACACAACAGCCTAACACTTGCAAACATACACAAACCCAAGTAGAAGCAAAGACACTATTGCTTGTATTAAATTACAAAATCAGATTCTGAAAAGCTTGCAAACATGCTCAAAAAGTCCTTTAGAGTATATAGCTCATGAATTTACCAAATCACTTTTGTGCCCTATCATCTCCTTGGTTCCCCTATCCACTTTCATCCAAAGGGTCTATTATTTTCCTTTTCTGCCTCGTCCTAAAGGAACAAGTTTTCCTTGAAGATTGATGGATCTTTTCATTGTAAAGATTTTCCTTTTTGGTAATGAAAAGGGCACCCAAAATGACTATTCAAATGGCAAGTTACTGATTGCCAGTTAAAAATGCTGAGGTATTATCCTTTCAAGCACGAAACACCAAAATGATGAAGCAAATAGCTGTATGCATGTAGAAATGAGTAGTAGCCACCTAGAAATTTAAACACTACTTATGGAATTTTGATAAACAACGTAGAGGAATATTACTCAAAGGAAAAAGAAATTGTGACCAAGTTTCAAACAAGGCAAAAGCCATGGTTAGGAGAATGAATGAGTGTCAGTGAAATGATTTGATGCTGGAGTGTTGCTAGATTGGGAAAAGATAAAAGTCCGGTTCTTTTAGGAAGTCAAACATTTGCCAAAAGGAAACAAACAATTGCCTACACCTACACAACCTTCAACACATCATGATCACCAAGATGTATTGCAAGAAGCAATGGAATTGTTCCCATAATGATCCAAATAGAAGAATGTCAACCCATAGACTTTTGCAAAGTTGGGAAAAAAACCCTCAATAGGCCTTACACCATTTAGGTGTAAGCCATAGTCCTTGTAGCAATTCGTAGACATGTATATAATCTGTACTGTAATTAAACCTTTATCCAATTTGTAACAGCTTGTATTCAATCTGTAGTAATCTGTAACAACATTTTGAGTATGCTTGCTTGACCAAAATGTTTACTATTCAAACATCAACCAAAACTTAAAACACATTTATTTGGTGATTCAAGATCACAATTTAAACATAGATGGCATAAATGAAGGAAACAATGCAAATGAGGATATGCAATTATTACTCTTATAAAACATTTTTTGAAGATAGATAACCAAGTTATGATGGGCTAGGTCCATACCAAGTATTATAATGGCTTAAAAAAATTAGTCAAGTTTTCTAAATGAAGACAATATGATCACCACTGCAAGAATAATTAGACAGGGAAACATCATAATAGTAGAATTGGCTTCAACTTGAGGTTGAAATGCTTTATAAGATATTTCTTAAAGAAATTTCAACATTTAAATTCAAATTACGCTAATCAATTAATGTGGCTTTGACAAACTAAAATAGTTAAAAAATATACTTCTCAGTTGGAATCCCTGGCATCTTCAGTAACAATGGATTTGAAACCAATTATTACATGAAGATTATATCCAAGGTCTTTGAGTTTGGCATGATATTGAGAGTGATGTGTGAATGCATGAATCTCAAGCATTTTAGAAAGCTATTCATAAAATTTATATCTTAATTTTTCAATACGTAGAGACAAATGAAAGTCCAAAAGTATAGACAACTGGACCTTCATAACAAAGTAAAAAAAAAAAATATATAGTACATGAAGGAGAAAAAATAATTTTTAGGGGAAAACAAGCTAGGGAATCAGCAATGATGAATCTAACGTGTATTACGGAAGTAATTGGTAAAATAATTGCTTGTTATTAACAGAGACCAGACGATCAATTTATACAAAAGAATGAGACAATGTTTCCTTAGGAAACAATCGTAAAGAATAGAAACATTCTATTCTAGAGAAAGCAAAAGACGAAAGCAAACTAAAGCTTAATTAGATATTTACAATAGATAACCATTAACTAATAATAGATGACTTATCTATTATTGTAATACTCTCCTTTAATGGTTAATCTATCTATAACACCAAGCTGTCCTCTGAATTTAACAAATTTATTAGGACCAAGAGGCTTGGTGAGAATGTTTGCAGTCTGATCTGTAGTAGGAACATACTGCAAATCTATAGTCCCGTCTTCAACCAGCTGTCATATGTAATGACAGTGAACATCCACATGCTTGGTTCGTTCATGGAAGACTGGATTTTGTGCTAACTTGATAACACCTTTGTTATCAACAAATAGAATAGTCGGTCCTATTGGTGACATTTGCATATCCCCAAGCATCCGACGAAGCCAAATAGCTTCACATCCTACCTTAACAATTCTTCTGTATTCAGCCTCTGTAGAAGAGAGAGAAACTACCTGCTGCTTCTTACTGGTCCATGTGACTGCACTGGATCCCAAACTGAACACATATCCAGATGTTGACTTTTTATCATCAACAGAGCCTGCCCAATTTGAATCTGTGAACCCACTGAGTTTAGGATTAGAACTTCGAGAGTACAAAAGTCCATAATCTGAAGTGCCATTCACATAACAAAGCACACACTCTGTTGCCATCCAATGATCAGCCTTAGGAGCTGTCATAAAGTGTGAAATATAACTGATTGCGAAGCTGATATTAGGCCTAGTAGCAGAGAGGTGGATGAGGTTGCCTACTAGTTGCCTGCATGTAGTATCATCAATGGAAGAAGAATCAGACTTTGCTTATAACTTGAGACCTTTCTCCATAGGTGTAGATGCAGGTTTGCAATCTTGCATATGGAATTTGTCTAACAGGGCCCTGGCATATTTGGACTGATAGATGAATATACCAAAAGATTGTTGCCAAATTTCAACACCTAGGCAATAATGCATGAGCCCAAGGTTAGTCATATCAAAAGATTGACATAAATTATGTTTGGTTCCCTGAATCAAAGATGTCGAATTGCCAGTGATGATCAGATCATCTACATAAATAACCAGAAGGATGATGTCACTGTCAGTAGTCTTGATGTACAGATTTGAGTTTGAAGAACTCTTCTTGAAGCTTTGATCACTGAGGTACTTATTAATTTTTATGTACCATGCCCAATGGGCCTGCTTCAAGCCATAGAAAACTTTTACCAATCTGAGGACCTGATGGTCTTTACCAGCAACCTTGAAACTAGGAGGTTGCATCATGTAAACCTCTTCATGGAGATCACCATTTAGGAAAGCACTCTTCACATCCATCTGATGAACCTTCCAGCCAAACTGTGCTGCCATGGCTAGGACTAATCTAATGGTGCTCATCTTTGCAGTAGGAGCAAAGGTCTCCTCATAATCAATGTCCTAATGCTAAGAAAAACCCTTCGCCACTAAACGAGCTTTGTGCTTATCCAAATTACCACCCAATTTGTATTTGATTTTGTAGACCCATTTGCAGCCAATGGGTTTCTTCCCTGGTGGAAGATCAGAAAGGACTTAGGTGTTGTTCTCCAGCAAGCTCTAGTGTTCAGATGTCATGGCTTGTTCCTACTCTGGAATTCCTTTAACCTTGGAATATGTTTGAGGTTCAAACACACTGTGAATGTTGGCCATGAGAGCAAAGTTAACAAAATCTGTAGTTTTTCTCTTTTTCCAAGCAGTTCTCCCATCAATGAGCTCATCATCACAAAGATCAGCAAGTGTCTTAACCCACCACTTAGGCCAAATAGGAGAATGACCAACATTAGTACTAGGAGATGCTTGATCGACAGGATCCTCATCAGAAGAATCTGGATCAAACTCAGGTGAAGCATCTACAAAGCGAGGTGATCTTGCAGGAAAAGCTAAACGAGTCTGTACAAGTAGCACTGGTATAACTGGAGCTGCAGGAGCTATTGGAGCCCTCCCATCAGGTGGATCTAATGGAAGCTGAACTCCCAAATCATGAGCCATCATAGCCTGGTCTGCTGGATCAGGAACCGGAGAAACAGGCATGAAAGGTCCTCGCTACTCATCAAAGACTACATCACGATTGTAGATGAGACGAGAGGTCTCAAGGCGGCAGGCTTTGTGAAAACTGCTATATCTAGCAAGTATGAGTTTCTGACTCTTGGCATCCAACTTGGTGCGTGACGCATCAGGGATCCAATCAAAAAAGCAAGGGAGCCAACAACCTTCAGGTGACTGATTCTGGGCTTGCGACCTGACCAGGCTTCTTCTAGAGTTTTACCTTTGACCACCACTATGGGTTACCAGTTCAATAGATAAACTGCAATGTTAACTGCTTCTACCCAAAACTGCTTCAAAACATGTCTGTGTTCGAACATGGAACGAGCCATCTCGGTGATTGTCCTATTCCGATGTTCATCTACACTGTTCCGTTGTGGCGTGTGGGGTGTGGTTCACTGACGTTTGATGCCATATGTATCCAAGAAGTTGGAGAAAACATTAGAACAAAATTCCCCCCCCCTCCATTGTTTGATCTAAGAGTAATAATAGATTTACTAGACTCTTTTTCAACTAAAGGTTTAAACTTTTGAAATACAGGAAATGCATCTGATTTTATTTTTAAGGAAATACACCCACATTTTTCTATTGAAATCATCAACAAACAATAAAAAATACCTGGACCCAAGAACAGAAGGAGTGGCCATAGGGATGCAGATATCGGCATGAACAAGCTGAAGTACCTGAGAAGCTTGCCATGAATCGCCACTAGTAAAAGGTGTGCGATGTTGCTTCCCAGCCTGGCATGCGTCACAAACTCCAAGCTGTTGATTCTGAATCTTTGGCAATCCAAGAACAAGCTCATCCCAAGCAAGCTATGAGAGATAATGCACATTAGTGCCCATATTGCTGATGCCAAAGTGTGCTGACAGAAGATCACCAAGCAACCATAGCTAAGTCCTGAGAATCACCATAATCAGTATGTCTGAAAAGACCATGATCCTCAAGATCCATTGCAACAATAGACTTAGTTACCTGATGAGTGATGATGCACTGATGTGAACTGAAGGTGACTGCCAAGTGTGGAGAATGTTACAGCAACTAACTGACTGAGAGTAGATTTAGTTCCATCCCTGGAATGTAGTACACATCAAGGAATATGAGATTCCTCCCAACAGACTAAATTTGAAGGTTGCCTTTATCGACAACTGTGTGCTCTTCTCCGCCACCAAAAATAATAGTCAAAATAAGGTTGGTAGTTAGTAAACCAGTCTCTATGGTGAGTGAAGTGACGAGAGGCACCTGAGTCAGTGTACCAGGTAGAGGACTTCACATGATCTGCAAATCTTTTAGCCATGAAGGCGTAAAAGGAAAATTCTGCCTGCTCAGTGTATGCTGCACTTCGCTTTGGGCTGCGAACCTGATTGCTTGGACTGTGCAGCTAAGCGTTTCTGACATTCAACCTTCATGTGTCCAAACTTGTGGCAGTAGTTGCATCGAATGTTCTTTTTGGAACCATCTGATGCTGGAGTAGAAGACTTCTGTTGAGATGGCTGTTGAAACTTGCCTGTATCCTTTGAAAGGATTTTGCAGCAAAGGCTTGCTCTGTGGAGGTGGAACTGGAGTTGCTACCAAACTGTTGTTTCCACCAATCTTGTTCAAGCAACAGTGTGCAGAGATCAGTGAACTGCAAATCAACACTAGAAGATGTGATGTTGAGAGTCTCGATAAAATGCTCATAGGATTTTGGTAAACTCCGAAGAGTGATAACCACAATATCCTCTTCCTCCATCTTGTGATCGATGGCAAGTAATTGATCATGGATTTCCTGAATCTGATTCAAGTGTGCATGGAGCAAGGTGTGCTCATCCATGACAATAGAAAACAGAGTGTTTTTCAAAAAGAAGGCTCTACTTTTGTCAGAAGTCTCATGAAGACCTTTGAGATGTGTCTAGATCTTAGCAGCTGTCTTGCCGGATAGAATTTGAGAAAGTTGATCATCAGCCACGGATAATTTGAGAAGCATCACTGCCTCTCAATTATTCAGATCCCATGTATCTTGATCAGGACCCAAAGAAGTCGCACGCTTCGTAACACCCAAAACAAGTTGATCGGTGTTCCGATATTCAAAAATTGCGATGATCCGATGCTTCCAGGTGCCATAATTTCGACCATTGAATTTGCTCGAAAAAATCCAGAAGGAATATGCTGTTGTTTTCTAGATCCGCTGGCTCGAAAATCGAGGCACCCAAAAAAATGGACAACCCAGTTGAGCTCTTGAAAAACCCACCAAGAATCTCAAATCAAAAAAGAAAAAATTCGAGCCCAAAAATTAGTGTTTCGAGCAAAACTCTAACCGGCAGCAAAACAAGCTCCAAGTAATGGTGGAATTGAGAAGAAACATTGCAGAACTAGACCAAGAACCAGTCAGATTTATGGCTACAGCTGCTGGGTGGAGGTTGCGGCAAGATTGAGATGGAAAAATGAAGCTTTGGCAGATGTTTGCAGCTCCAATTGTGTAGGAAAAATACTCGTGAGTGGAGGAAAATTGCGAGTTATAGACTCGATTTGTGAAGGAAATCGCGAGTTGTAGACACGATTTGTAGAGGAAATAGAAAGCAAACTTGTTTCACAGCAAAAACGAGAAAAATCACAATTTGTAGCAGTGAAAAAATCTTGGTTTTTAGACAAGCAACGAACTTGCGTTTTGCAAATGAGGGGCAAAAAAACGACCTCCAAAAACTTCCATAATTTTGATTTTTCAGTCTCTTGAAACCCTAGTCAAGAACAAGCAGCAACGAACTTTTCAAAGTAGAAAACCCCTATCGGTTTGTTGAGAAAAAAGGAAAAATTCAGAAATAATTTTGAAAGTTTTAGAGCAAATAATTTCCAAAGAAATTATAAAATTTCTGAAAAATTTGAAGTATTGGCTCTGATACCATATTACAGAAGTAATTAGTAAAATACTTGCTTGTTATTAACAGAGACTAGACGATCAATTTATACAAAAGAATGAGACGATGTTTCCTTAGGAAACGATCATAAAGAATAGAAACATTCTATTCTAGAGAAAGCAAAAAATGGAAGAAAACTAAAGCTTAATTAGATATTTACAATAGATAACCATTAACTAATAATAGATGACTTATCTAGTATTGTAATAACATGATTGTTAAAAAAGAACAACTTAACAAGTGTCAAAATTCAAAATTCAAGCATATATCAAAGAGAAAGTTAAAATCTTAATTGTTACTCGTAATATGTATAACTTTATTGATGTTGCATCCATATTAACACTAAATTTGTTTGTATATCCTACCAATGACTTAGATTCAAAGATTGGGATGGAGCAATAAGATCTTGCCAAGTTGTTGCACCCTACTCCTTACTATTGAAATTCTACCAAACAACTAGATTTGTTTTTTGAAACTAATTTTATCTAGTTAAAAAATTGGTATTCACTTTTTTCCTTAGTAATTTTCTTAGTCATTTTGTTCAAATGTTCAACCCAAAACTATTTTAGCCTTCACTTTTCCAAGTTAACCTAAGGTTTTCCTCATAAATATCACAACCTTGCTGTGGTTCAAGCCATAAATACCTGATCTAGTATCTAGCCATGATTCCCATATAAGCATCCTTGGGTTCTGAAATTACTTTGTATGGTTGAGAAATATTTCAAAAAGAGGCAAGTTTAACACAACACAAGAAGATGGGATAATACTTAAGTAGTCTATTCTATGCAGGAACTCTAATTGTATGGTACGATTAGGGTGATTCTAATCAAAACAACCTTGAGTTTTCAAATTGCTTTGCATGTTTGAGAAATATTTTATTAGACAATGGATAAAAAATCTAACTTGTTAGTGTAGGAAACTCAACTTCGTTTAACTCAAGCTTGATGAACCTTGGTTACTTAGTCCAAAGTAACCAAATGTCACTTTCATATGTTATCAAGCACTATTCTCATCTTCATTCCTCTAAATAATTTGATCAAGCAATGAATTTTGGTTGTTGACTCAACATGGGTTATTAAAGATAATTTTGCATTCAGGCTTTTCATGATTAGTACCAATGCTTTAGATTGGAGAGTTTGTATGGCTATAATATTGCTTGAATATAACCCAACATGATTGACCTTGCTTGATTGCGGGGTTAGTTCTATCAGGTTAGTTCTTAGAATCAGATCTTGCAAGAATCAATGTAGATGCAAGTAATTTATTTAATATGATTCTATTGTATTCATTAATTCAATTTCCATTTATTCTTGAAATGTAAGAGATGCCACTATGTAATCTATTCCAATTATGTGACAAGTTCCTTGGGTGAAGACCTTTTATTCGTCCCATTGTAATTGTATCGATCAACTACTTGAGAGCTTGAGTCTTAAAATTTGGTTTTCTGAGCATGAGATAAAGAGCAGATTGGGAACGATTTAATCAAATTTCAACTCTAGACTTGAGAACGTAATCTATTCTACTTGAATAGAAACTTACAGCTAACATAATTAAAATTTAATACCTTAAATCTTCATCAGAATCTGAACTATTTGAGTTAGGTTATCTGCACAATCAACACTATTTTTTATATTTTGAAGGTTCTTGTTTCCAATAATCCAATAGGTCAATCAGCTTTGGTTTTCAACTAAAATTGACATCCCAATTTTTAATTAGTTGGCTATAGGTACCAAAGGGATTTAGCACCACACAAGTTATGTGGGAGAAAGATTTGGAACCAAAGAAATTCCAATTTATTTGAAATGTAACCTCATCTTTGTAAATTTTATTGAATAAAATAAGTATCCGATAAGCTCAATGCCTTGCAAGGAAAATGTTTATGTGAGGTTCTTCACTAATTCAACTCAATCAAGTTTTAGAATCTAGTAACGCGAGACAATGACCTTAGGTATTCACACTATTGTATCTTGGGCCTGCTGGGAACTAGAATCTAGAAAATCGTGATGTGGGCCATGAGAGGGATTCAGCTGTGAGGTTGTATATCCCCTCCCTGTAATAAGACATTTTATTATTATTTTCTGATGAATAAATAGATAAATGAATTTCATTATTTATAAGTAAATTAATAAATGAATTTCGTTATTTGATGAAAAAACAAATAGAAATATTGATCATTAATATTGAAATAAATAAATAATAATTAAATATAATCACAAGTTTACATGAAAGATTAAAAATATCAAAACTATAATATACCTGATCAATAATTAATAATATTAATTAGTGACTATATTTAAAATAATAAAAGTATATTGGAAGGCTGAAACAAGCCTAGCGATCATAGTTTGGACACACAAGTAGCTACTGATAATGTTTGATAATGTTATACGGCTAAGCAAATATGAAATGAATCAGTGATAGAATCAACCCCTTACTCTGACTAGTCTGTCCACGGTGGCAGCATTAGAAGTTGAATTAATAAACAAACCCATAATACTGGGTTATCAAGCAGTCAAACTCCAGCACGGAAAGGTTGCGACGACTCCTTTGGGTTGTATGAAATAGGGATGGGGTATATATAAACTAAAGTAAGGAGAATTGGAATCGGATCAGAATTGGCGAGGCCGAATTGAATTGCAAATCGGCCATGAATCGGAATAGAATCGGCCACAAATCGGCAAATTAAAAAAATCCTTGAAATTTAGTAACTTATTTCATAAACCCTTTATCGCTGATTTCACCGATTCACAAAAAATTGTTTGGCTTGAATTGAATCGCATGAATCGCGTTAATCGCCGCAATTCTTGTAACTATGATATAAACAGAGACGAGGATATAAGAAATGCATCAAAGAAAACAATATCCACTGTATTTACTGCAAGGCATCGAAAAGAAATATAATGACTCTACTGCACAAGAGCAAAAGCAGCTTAAAAAAGAAGATTGGTAAGACAGTGGCACAAACGGCTAAAACAACCAATCACTGGCAGACAGCGAACAGAGCCACAAAAACATTAATAAATAAGTCAGTCCAATTGCATTTGATAGAACCAGCCAATTATATATATATCTATATCAGTACAGTAGATTCTCAGTTAACAAACTACACTTATATATCTCTGAAGTAAGTTCTTACCATATCATCTATATCAGTTTATTTCAATAACACCCAAGTTACCATAATTCGTCCCTAGACCCCCTAGACCTGCAGAAGTTCGAACTGGTTCGAAGTTCAGTTTGGTTCGGGCAGGGTTCCAATTTTTGCCTGCTGGTTCGATCTGGTTCGAATGAACCCAGGCAAACGAAGCCAAAAATATCAAACCACATTTGAACACAATTCAAATCATGTGCTTTCTGGGCCTTGTGGACAGCACAAAAAGTGTTTTTTTTGCAAAATTTAATAAGTTTTTGGAATCCACAACCCTAAAAGGTTGTTATGAAATGCTTTTGGTGGCCTCTCATTGTCATTGTCATTTTTATAAGAATTTGATGCCAATACCATTGTTACTACTGCTGATCCCATTGGCCTTAATTCTCTTGCGGAGTCAACTTAATGCCAGAGAAGAAGAAGATGAAGAAAAAGATGAAGATTTAAGAACTTATAATATTAACTATGTCACTGATTTGGCCTCCTGGAGGCTGGATGTAGAGCAGATGCAGACAGGTGCTGGAGGCGGATGGGTGTGCTGTGAGTGCCACTCGGATGCCATTCACAAGCACTTGGATGCGTCCGGATGCCTATGCCTGCCTGAGGCATCCGCAAGTTTCCTCTCTCAGAAAAGAAAGACAAACATTTTGCCTGCCAGAGGCATCCACAAGCTTCCTCGCCCAAAAAAGAAAGACAAACATTTTTGCCTACCAGAGGCACCCACAAGCTTCCTCACCCAGAAAAGAAATACAAACATTTTTTTTTAATATGTTTTTAACATGTGGGATGGTTCTATTAGGCTTAAATCATGAGTAAAATGAGTGAAATAATTAAACAAATGTAATGAAATATAAGAGCGATATGATAGATTTGAACAACAATGAAACAATGATGCCTCAAACAAACTCTTTGTGTGTGAAAACTTCAACCAAATGTGACTATATGCTTAGTGCTTAAAAATGGCTTACAAAACTGATTCCACAGCTGCTTTTGAATTGCAATAGGTTTCTTTGCAAGGGTTTCTTTTGGGCTATTGGCTAGTTGAGCTTATATGGAAATGTATTTCGCAAATCTTTTCAAGTTTGCCATTTTTGTGACAAATAGTGAGAGGAAATTCTCTCTTCAAATTATAGGGCAGGTTTTTTTTTTTATCTATGCCTAAAATCTGAAACAAGTAAATAGATTGCACATTATGTACCTTGTACAAATAACTTTCTAGGGGTTTTGCATCTAAACAAAATACTTGAAAGAAACAATGTAGATCATCTTTTGATATTGAAGGTAAGAATACAAGACTGAAATTACTTAACTCATTTCTTTGCATATACACTGTGTGTGTGTGTGTGTGTACGCATCCATACGCATCTGCATCCCCCCTGCCAAAAAATCCAGTGTCCTGTATCCGCTTCCCGCATTTGCTTCAGAATTTGCATTTGAATCGGTAAGTTAGAATATGTAATGTCCCCTCTTTAGTTCGACATGACATTGATCATGGATTTTGCCTATTCCAGACTCTCGTAGGCAAATGATGTGGAGAGAGAGTCAATTTTGCGGATCAGATGGTCATATCTTGCTCTTGAAGAAGTGTTAAGAGGTTATATGTTATTATTATGTGTTATTGGGGCTTACATGTTATAATTTTAAGTTGAGTTGCACTTTTTATTTTATAAAATTACTTTATTATAAAAAGTGCATTATAATGAGATTTTATAAAGGATGTTTTTAGAAGTTCTAGAAAAAGTGCATTATAATGAGATTTTATAAAGGATGTTTCTAGAAGTTCTAGCAACTTCTTAGAAAAGTGAATAAATAGAGGGCTGGGCCTCTCATTTTGGACATGCTTGGATTTGAGATTTCTTCTACTTCTTCCATTGTGGAGCAAATTTGTAGTCTCTTGGGTCTGCAAATTATTATTTGATCTTTGGGAACGAATCACTCGCTTTGATTGGCGACTTTGAGGGTGTGAAATATCACCTGAATTTTGTTGCATTTGAGGAGTTGGTAATTCAGCCATCTCATTTGGACTTCATTGAGATTCAGTTATAAGGGTTTACTTTGGTTGGAATAAGGGTTTCAGTTGTGCCCTAGCATTTGAGGATTGATTAACAGGGTTTGAAGACACAGTTATGCATTATTTTCAGACTGCCAGTCGAGGGTTTGGACCCACGTTTTTGCTCATAACTCCTAATTGGCTTGACGGATGAATTTCATATTTTAGGGGGTTATTCAGCAACCCTAGGTGCCCAGATTTATTGCTTTTGGAGTGACAAAAAACGCTGCAATATTTTTATCTAGCAGCCGTACCAGGCCGTACCTATACGACCCTGTCAGTTGGGCAGCAGCAGCAATTTTGTGAGTCGGTTTGGGGCAGATTGTGAGGTCTTCGTGTGGCATTAATTCAGCATTCATATCTGGCAAAATTGGAGCTATTTCAGGTGCACAAACTGAAGTTTTGATTGCCAAAATATTGCATGTTATGGATTAGAACAGTCAGCACTGTCATTGCATAAATAGTTATTTCTAGTCATTAATAACTGTTGTAAAAGTTTCGTCCTTTGCATTCCAAATCTGAACTGGGTTATTGTTCATGTCATAACATTGCATTGTCAAGAGCTTGATGTATTAGAAGTGCATAGTTGTCTCTCATTGTAATCAGTTCTATTTGCTGTCATAAAATCAGAATTGCATTGGACTTCATATTTGAGTTTCATATTGTCATCTATCTCTTAGATTGGTAGTGTTATAATCTGGAATTGTTGTTCATACATTATTGGCATCATATATTGAGGTTTCGTTGTACAACAATTAGTAATATTGCAGCCTTATTCGGTTACATGCCAACTGTTTGACAAAATTCCTAAGTCCAGTTTGAGGGTTTCAGTGGCCTTTATAGTAAGGGTCATTACAGAATATTAATAGACATTCATTCCATTAGTTTAACAATGAACGTGAAACAATGATACTTGAACTTGATGCTATGATTTATTTTTAATGTTTTGAATTTTTGATGTTGAACTATATGATGGTTATTTGATCATTATGATTACAAGTTTATGGTGTTTTTGTTGTTTAAATGTGTTTCTCTACCATGCTACATTCTAATTTTAACTCATACTTCATATATATATATATATATATATATATATAACATGCTTTTGTACTAACATACCCAAACCCCTTTCCAAAAGTTTGACAAACTTGCGAACTGGTTCTCAAACTTCGAACTTGGAACCGAACCCAAACTGGTAACTTAGAATAACACCATGCTCAGATCGTTATAATTTTGAACTAGAAGAAACGAATAAGAATACAGTATGGGAAAGGCCTGTAAAATCCAGCCAATTGGTTATTCCGAGATAGGTGATGAACAATGTCCCCAAAAATGCCTTGAGGACATGTCTAAGAGAGGCTTAAGCGCTTGGATCCCCAAAAACGTTGAGGGAGACTATTGAATTTGGTCTCAAAGCGACCTACTCTATCTCAGCATTCCTTGAAAGTCAGAGCTATAATCGAAATAGCATGAATTTTCCTAGCTGACAAATAGATTATTCTTCATTTGATTATGTTAATAAGTTAAATAGAATACAAGTATAATAGATTTATCATATATATATATATATATATATATATAGACGACTCACAAGGGAAAAGGTGAACTGATCAAATTACCTATTCAAAGGAAAGAAATATATAAATGAGTTCGGTAATATTCAAAGATTTGGAAGAGCGTTTAATTTGAAACAATCATCAGCAATTTTTTCAAGTTGTTCATCAAAATAGAGCATTGAATTGGTTATATATGACAATAATGCATTCAAACAAATCATCTCATGAGGATTAATCATACATTCATCTTTCAATTATCTTTTGGACAACTCATTTAAAATTGCCAATTGCTCCAACCTAGACATTATGATATCTATCAATCAATTTGTCATCACATATCAGTAAATCATCAAATATTAAATGGGAACCAATCCTCCATTTTCCAATCCTATTCACATTTAATGCATCAAGTCGAATCACTCCTAGCATTCAATGTAGACAATCAATTTGTTTTCAATTCTTGTTCAAACTTGGAACAAAGCGGTGTAACAAGAAATAAGGATTCGTTGAGATCTAACTAATCAAGTGAAAATCATAATTGCTTGAGGACAAGCAATCTTAGGAGAGTAGGACTGTGATATCCCCTACCTGTAATAAGACTTTTTAATATTTTTTTGAATATTTTCTGATGTATAAATAGATAAATGGATTTCATTATTCATAAGTACTTTAATAAATGAATTTCATTATTTGACGAACAAAACAAATATGTATATTGATCATTAATATTTGAATAAATAAATAATAGTTAAATATAACCACAAGTTTAAATTGAAGATTTAAAAATATCGAAGCTATAATATACCTAGATCCAATGATTGCTAAGTGTTCCATTTATTCTCATGCGAGATGGATTCATGTTGAATCACTACTCATGAAACATGGGTCAATGAGTTTGACTCAAAATCACACAGTTAAATCCTGATAGCAATATCACAATTTGACTTATTGTGGAAATTATCTCCTACTTATCAATTGATGAGCTTAAGGGGCTTTCTAATGAATGGTTCATAAGGTACAACACTTGGTGAAGGTTTTGCAAATGGGGTTGCAAGCTTTGGGTTTAACCATGGAGGAAACTCCGTAGTTAAGCGCGCTCAGGCTGGAGTAGTAGTGGGATGGGTGACCTCCCGGGAAGTCTCGGTGCTTCATCCCCTATGAGCATCACCTAGATCCAATGAGTGCTAAGTGTTCCGTTTATTTTCATGAGAGATGGATTTATGTTGAATCACTACTCATGAAACATGGGTCAATGAGTTTGACTCAAAATCACACAGTTAAATCTTGATAGCAATATCACAATTTGACTTACTGTGGAAATTATCTCCTACTTATAATATACCTGTTGAGTAATAAATAATAATAATTAGTGACTATTACTAAAATAATAAAAGTATATTGGAAGGCTGAAACAAGCCTACCAATCATAGTTTGGACACACAAGCAGCTAGCAATAATTTATACAGCTAAGGGAATATGGAACGATAAAGCGCCTTGCGCTGACTAGTCTGTCCACGGTGACAGCATTAGAAGTTAAATCAATAAACAAACGCATAATACTGGGTTATCAGGCAGTCAAATGCCAGTACAGAAAGGTTGCGACTCCTGCTTTGAATCGTATAAATAGGGGCAGCGGATATATAAACAGGGATGGGGATATAAGAAAGGCATCAAAGAAAACAATATCCACTGTATTTACAGCAAGGCATCGAAAAGAAATATAATGACTCTACTGCACTAGATCAGAAGCAGCTTAAAAAAAGAGATTGGTAAGACGTGGCACAGACAACTGAAACAGCCGATCACTGGCAGACAGTGTGCGGAGCCACAAAAGTATTAACAAATAAGTCAGTCCAACTGCGTCTGATATCACCAGACAAGAGAGATGTATATTCTGGATTCGATTGTGTGCCATATTTTTGCATTGATGTTTCAAATCACACTCGGTGATTTTATCTCCTCTAGCTCTTCTCATCCCAATGATGGATCACTGAGTGTGATTTGAAACCTTGACACAAAAATATGGCACACAATTGAATCCAGAATATGCATCTCTCTACTATGACTGATTGTGGAAATCTGTTCTTGTTAATAACGAGACAAATATATATATTCCTAGATCAGTACAGTAGATACTCAGTTAACAAACTAGACTTATGTATCTCTGAGGTAAGTGCCTACCATATCATTTATTATGAATTTGTTTCAATAGCACCATGCTCAGTCCGTTATAATTCTGAACTAGAAGAAATGAATAAGGATACAGTATGGGAAAGGCCTGTATAAATCCAGCCATCAGGTTATTTCGAGATAGGTAAGGATCAGCATCCCCAAAAATGCCTTGAGGACATGTCCAAGAGAGGCTTCAGGGCTTGGATCCCCAAAAACCTTGAGGAAGACTGTTGGTTTTGGTCTGAAAGCAACCTACTGTATCTCAACAGTCTTTCCAAGTAAGAGTTATAATTGAAATAGCATGAATTTCCCTATCTCACAAATAAATTGTTCTTGATTTGATTATGTTATTTAGCTAAATAGAATACAATTATAATAGATTTATTCATATATATATATATATATAGACGACTCACAAGGGGTCATTACAGAGGTAACTATTACATCTATTTTATTTCAAAATTCATTACCCTTAAACTTTTTAACCTAGGTTTAACTATGGTTTATTGTAGGCTCAGAATTTAACTAGTTTTCATGCAAAGGTTTACATTTTTGCTTCTTTGCATGGTGGACATATCAATTTTAGGTTTGATAAGAATCTAAGTCACAAGATTCGGCGAATATCAAGCTTGATATTCGGATATTGCCGAATTTGAAACTTGCCTTAAAAATTCGTTCAAATCCGCCATTCATTCGACTGCCAAAAATGGACTTCAAGTAAATTTAGAAATTGCCGGTAGAGTTTGTAGGGTATTGTCGAGCAAAAACGTCTATAAAATCCGATGCGAATAAGAAGAAAATCCAATGCAAATAAGGAGTTTGTTGAGGCTGCGTTTTCTGAAACGTAAGTCCAGCGGCATTTTTTCTCTCCTGCGTCCTGCCTTCATCACGTTTTCCCTCTCCTGGCCTGGGTGAACGTCTGAACCCCGCTCGTGCCCGCTTGGGTGAACGGCCGAACCCTTGTTGTGCCGCGTGGGTGAAAATCCTGCGATAAATTTGTTTTTCGCGATTTCAATAGTTGTAACTTGTTATTTGTAATAATATGATGATGATCAAGTTATATTTGTAGATTTATAACTTTGTAATAATATGTATAAGTTTTTATTTTCAATAGGTATTAAGTTTATATTTAGTTTTATTTTTTTAATATAGTTTTTAGATATAAAATTTGCATATAGTTTTTTATTAATATAATTTGTATAAAAAATTTATTTCATTTTATATAGTTTTTTATTAATACAATTTGTATAAAAAATTTATTTCATTTTATATAGTTTATAAAAAATTTAATCTTTTTATAATTCTTTGTAATCTATTTTGTAATAGTTAATTCAATGTTTGATTTATTTTTTAAAATTGACTTAAAATAGTGATATATTAATTTGTAATTAACATAATTTGGAAAACTTTTAAAATATTAGAGTTTAGAGTCGATTAGATATATATTAATATGTTTACTTTATTTTGCTTTGTAAGTTTATAATTTTTATTATAATTTAATAAATAAATAGATATATTATATTATGTTTAGTAAATGTATATTTCAATTTTTAAATAATATAATTATTAGTTTAAATAATATAATTATTAGTGTAAAAAGTTGAACTTTAACATGTTTAATTCTAAATTAACATTTTTAAATTATTTATTGAATTATTTTGTTTTAAAGTTTGAAATAATAACATATTATTTTGTTTTTTATTTTATAGATTGTAATATGGCTCCCCACAAATCAACTTCGGAGGCGTGGAAACATGTGACTCAAAATGGTCCTAATAAAGCTCAGTGTAACTTGTGTCCGAAAGTTATTACTGGAAGTTTAACAAGGGTCATGGATCACTTGCTTGGTATTACAGCAGGTAAAGGTGGGGGTGTTACTGCATGTCCAGGTGTGACCCAAGAGCTTAGGGCGATTTTAGAGAAAGAGCATTCGTCTTCTATTGCTCAAAAGATGAAGAAGGCACAAAAGAAACAAAGAATTGAAGACGTCTCTAGATTCCCATCAACTATACCATCATCTTCATGTCTACCTCAGGTTGTAAAGGCAACAAAAGAGAGTGGAACTCTGAATAGCTTTTGGAAACCATGTGAGAAACAAGTAGTTGATGATTTACTAGCTGATTTATTCTATACTAGTGCAATTCCTTTCAATGTAGCTAGAAATCCACTTTATCGTGTTGTATTTCAAAAGGCTGGAGAGTTTGGCAAAGGGTACATACCTCCTTCTTCTGAGGCTTTGAGAACAACTCTCTTAGAGAGGTCAAAAGATAGAGTGACTGATAAATTAGATGTGGTCAAAGCCTCTTGGAAGGTAACAGGGTGCACTATATTGAGTGATGGATGGTCGGATATCTGTCAAAGACCATTGATTAATGTTTTAGTGTCTTGTCTTGAAGTTGTTGTATTCTTGAAGGTTATTGACACTATGAATCATAAAAAAACTTCTGAATATATATTTTAGATATTAGAGGAAGCAATTCTTGAAGTAGGGGTTGCAAATGTGGTTCAAGTGGTTACTGATAGTGCAGCAAATTGTGTGGGAGCTGGCAAGCTGATTGTAGAGAAGTACCCAAAAATTTATTGGAGTCCATGTGCAGCTCATTGTTTGGATTTGTTGCTTCATGATTTGGCAAAATTCCCTTGGATACATGAAGTAATTCATAGAGGAAGAGAAGTTGCGAATTTCATACGAAATCATCGTCTCACATTGAGCCTTTACAGGCAACATGCATCTAGAGAGTTGTTGAGGCCTTGTGATACAAGATTTGCTTCATTTTATATCACTTTGAGAAGAGTGGTTGAAGAGAAAGCGGCTTTAAGATCTGTAATTTGTTCCAATGAGTGGGAAAATTCAACTCTCTCAAAAAGTGGTAAGGGGAAGATGATAGAGCAAATTGTTTTAAATAGTAGCTTTTGGGAAAGTGGGGCAAAGGTTTTAAATATATGTAGTCCAATTGTTGACGTGCTCCGCATGGTTGATGGTGACACTCCTTGCCTTGGAATGCTTTATGAAAGCATGGACCGTTGCAAGGAAGCTATTCAGAGAGCACTAAATAATGTGGAAGCAGAGTACATAGAGATATGGGAGACTGTTGATTCAAGATGGAAAATGATGCACACTCCTTTACATGCAGCAGCTTGCTATTTGGAGCCTAAACTGTTTCACATTGATAGACAAGGTGATGCTGAAATTATGGCAGGGTTTTATGAAGCCATTAGTAGATTTGAACTAGATCCAACAATTGCATCTCTAATTAGAGAACAATGTTGGAAATACAGAAAAGCGGAAGGGATGTTTGGAATAGCAGCAGCCAAATATGATATGACACGAGATGAGGTACCTAGTTATAGATGGTGGATGAGCTATGGGGCAGAAACTCCTGAACTTCAGTGATTTGCCATTCGAATTTTGAGTCAAGGAGCAAGTTCATCAGCTTGTGAGAGAAATTGGAGTTGCTTTGACCACATCCATTCCAAAAAGAGGAACAAGTTGTTGTCTGGAAAGTTGGGAGATCTTGTCTATGTTCGCAGCAATTTAAAATTGCTTATGAACAAATCAACAAATGAGTCATCTTCACAACAACAGACTTTGGAAGACATAGCAGTACCAGACGCAGATGAGCCTGACTTTTTTGAGGAAGAATTGGGTAGTGATACTGATGATGATACTACACCATCTGAGCCAAGTGCTCTTGATGACTTCGAGCTTTCTTGAAGCTATGAAGTCTTGACTTTTGATTGAAAATATCTTTGCTATTGTGATTTCACATGTTTCTTATGTTTTGTACTTAATAAATGCCTCATCAGGCTTATGAAGTTGTGAGATCTATTTAGCAATTTTTACTATTTTGATAATTGATAAGATATATTACATACATCTAGAAAATAATTAAAATTGTATAAGGCGAATTTAATTCGAATTTTTTTCCGAATTTTTACTCTTTCCCGAACTTCATTCGAATTTTATAGTTGCCGAACTCGAATTCGAATTCGAACCTTGTGACTTAGATAAGAATTACAAACACAAGGACAGGTATTCATTTGGTTTTTAATTTCGAATGAGAACATTATCTATAATAGTTATATTGCATTAAGTGATTATTTGGGTTATTGGGGGCCAGATATCAAAAGAGGCATGTCTAATGCAATAATTCAACAGGACACTATAATACTTGATAATCTAGTGTATTCAGTACTTATTAATTTTCTAAATGCATTGCATTACATTTTTACTCTAGTTTTGTTGTTTTATAACTGTAGGGATTAAATTTGTTCTTTGGTTGGTTGCAAGGTTTATAATTGTTACATTGTCATAGCATGAAAATGTTGGCTTTGAATATGATACATGGAACAGAGATGAAAGACTAATTATATCTGGTTCAATTAAATGTTTTTCTTAGTCAACCAACCAAAAGCATCAAAAGGACTCTATGGTAGGCAAAACTTTGAGTTATCAAAGGGTTTGATACTTTGGTTTTAACTAAAGTTTATTGCTTATTGCAGGCCTTTCAACCAAAAAGGAAGATTTCTTGATCAATAATGTAAGTGTGTTGATTGTGGCACTTGTGTTGATCTCAAGGTGCAATCTAAACCACTTGGCCTCCATACTTGGTACCAACAATTGCTTAGGATCAAAATATGAATCTAGAATCAGGCTGTATGAGACTCAAAGATGTGTCAATAATTAGCGCTTACTGAGCACCAAGGTAATTTGATAGTTATTTGAATGCCCCAGGAAGAAAAAGTTTTATTGAAGTGAGTAGACATTACCCAGTTCAGCCATGGATGCAAAATCATTGCGGGGCAAACTTCAGGTCTTGGGATCATATCTAGATTGGCTTTGCTGAGACCCCCAAGCATAAATCTAGTGAAATTAATGAAGTATTAATCTGGATTTATTACCTGATGCTCATCAACACAGGAGTAGATTAAATTGCTCCTCGGGGTTTGACTTTACTTAGGGTCTTAGGGGTTTGACTTTACTTAGGGTCTTAGGGGTTAAAAACCCTACTCTAATAAAAGGGGTTAGTATTCTAAGACACATTTGATTATACGCAAGATCTTAGATTATCGACCTGAGATGGCGACTAGGGGTCTTAGAGCAAGTCTTTGAAATCATTGCAAGAAGAAATCCTGAGTTTGTAACATCAGGAAATATAAGAGAATACCTCAGGGGTTCAAAATATCTCTCAAACCATACACAGAGGTTGTCACGTAGCAATGAACCCATATAATGAGGCTCATCTCAGTGAACCCTTATAATGAGGCTTATCTTAGAGTTTCGTTCTGTTACTGCACACGATAACTACACAAAACTGAGGGATTTAGAATCATTGGGAAAACATCAGGAACACTCTTGGTTCATTGTATTCTAAAACACAGATGCTAGCGCACTGATACAATGTGTTAAGGAAAATACACTTGTTAGACTTGGTCGAGAATTTTTTGTCAAGCTCATCAAGCAACATCCCTTAGCGAACATTTGAAATTAATGCTGATCCCATTCCTATTTAGAAATTAGAACTCAAAATTTAATGGAGGTTTCCAAACAGCATACATATAATTTCCTCTCTTGAATACATAATTTTAGATGTCCATTCTGTGTTCATTATGGGCTCATAGACTCAAGGGAATTTCCTCAACCTGCCCGCTATAGCTAAACCTACAGATCTAATTCAGTCGGTATTTACAATTAACATCCCAGTCTTCAACCTGTCTTTGAAATAATGAACAAACTAAAATCGAAAAATATTCTTAATTTTACCATACGTCAATCCATACATTGACAAAATATATCTCTTTTCTATATCTTTCCAAGATGAATATATTAGACAACTCATAACCTTTATGCAAGCTTACAATTATGCATATCAATTTAGAGGATTGCCCTAGAGGAAACAAAATAAGTCATTATCTATCAAACTCATCATATCTCCTCATCATTGAATCATGGTAGTACATGTTGCTTCCAGCACTTCCATTTACTGTGGTGAAACATAATAAACTGACAAATATCTAAAATTCAGATCTAAGGAGAGAGTGTGCTTACACCCTATTATTTATCTTAAATCAGTTTTCGTATATTTTTTATTCTAAAACAAAGGCAGTGAAGAGCTATAAAGTTGTCGCCCATGTAATATCTGATTAACTGTTAGCTAGTCCCTAACACACCCAGAGGAAGTGAAGCTGTTGTTTCACACAGTCACCCTCATAGTGGGTGTAGGGTTCCTTTAGGGGTGATGAGTATGGACACCATCTTGTTGTAGCCAATCTCAGAATCGAGCTCCACTATTGCAGCTCATGCCAATGCTTTTCTTTTATGCGCTAAAAAAAGAGACTTGCCATGTCAAAAATAAGAATTTGAGTGAGCAACTCAGTAATGATTTTAAGTGCTTTTAAGAGTTTACATATAAACAGCAAGGATTACAATCCTCACAAAAATGTCTTGACAAAAGTTTCAATCATGACAAGGGAATGAAATCAATCCAAATGATTTGACAATGAAATAGTTTAAGTTCAGTTTGTCAACCATCTATAAAAAGGTTGCATCAGCTCAAGAGTTGTGCAAGACCATTAATAAAAGTGAGACCACTGGATCAGCTAGATTGGACAACTTGAACTCAAAAGTTCAGATTGATCAGTGAACAAATAACAGCACTGAATAACTATCAATGATCAATGACATCATCAACATAACATGATATTTGTGAAGATAGCCTCTAAAACTGCAATGACCAATTTATCATAGTCCTTGAACATTTTACTGGGTGAAGCTCGGAAGAATCAGATTATTCTAAATATTTATGGTCTAGGCACATTGCTGATCCATAACTTTTGGATAAAATATACTTGCAAAAGAATTGGGCACTCCGCCCATCAAGGATTTGAATGGGCTTGAGCAAGAGCATTGGACAGGTGGAATATACACAATACAGGTGCCATTGAATCAAAATTCAAATACAAAAATATTGTCATGCCTTGCCTTTAGGGGAAGTAGATCTGGCTCTAGGGGTACAATGGCTCCATAGATTGGGCACAATTACACTAAATTTGGATAAGCACTTTTTGATTTTTTCACTCAGGAGGGATGAAACACATACATAACAAAACCAAACTTTGATCAGTAATTTATGAGCATTTACTTTGGAGAGAGGAAGCACATACTTTGAAATTGGCAGGCTCCACTGAGATTGTTCGTATCTACTATCTTCACATTACATAGAGAAATGATCTAAAAGGGGCTTTTAGTATGGTAGCAGCATTACACTTCAGAGAAGATACTCCTAGTCACATAAATAACAATACTCAAGAAATGAATGAGATAATATAATTGTTATGTATCTCCATTTGGGTGAAGCAAAGAGAAGCTAACTGCATCCAGAATGGATAGAACCTCAGGAGGGTGCAAGTGCAGACTTGACTTTGTGGTTGAGCTCCTGCCTTTTGTATGTCAGTTGAGTGATCTTGCGATATGATCTCTTTTTTCAGTTAATATGAATTTGTGCAAGTTCAGTTGGGAGTCACAAATGGGAGACAGTAAAACATTAAACAACAGAAGCGATATCTTTGAAGTACAGCAGCCAATTAATAGCAAGAGTATTCTTAGCTCTCTTTTTGGCATTGAATGACCATGAAACTTAAGGATGTGCTTTTAAGGATGCTACTCTTGTTGACTGCAATACACCTGTGCTTCTGTTCACAACTTTGAGACTTGGATTCAGAAAAACGTTGGCATTAAAGAAGTAATAATAAATTAAAAAAATGTTCTTAAGATATTTCTTCTCTTTTCTGTCAAGTCTGACAACCAAGAATTGTGAAGTCAGTCTTACCTGCAGACTTGCCAAGGCTGACAGCCAAGACTTGCCGAGTCTCCAAGTCTCAGTTGCAAACTTTTCAGACGTCATTTGAACTAGCATTAATGAGTACTAGCTGATCTATCTTCAGAACATATTCATCAGTTTTGCTCTTGTATATTTATTTGTAATGAATATTTGAAGCAATACTTTTTTTCAGGACCTTAGCGTGCAGTATTGCGAAGCCTGATAGCCAAGAATTGCCAAGACTGCGAGAATCTTAGCTGCAGATCTGCTGAATCTGACTTGGACTAGGATTCACAAATCCTAGCCGAGTTTCAACACATTGATATCCTTATACTATTGTCAGATTAGTTAGTTCTCCTGTATGTTAGTTTTGATTTCCAACTCCACTCATATACTTGCAAGCCTGACAATCAAGACTTCCTGAGCCTGCAAGTATTGGCTGTGGACTTGCTGAACCTGAGTTGGACTAGAATTTGCGGAGTCCTAGCCAAGTCTCAACATGTTGCTCATAACCAATACTTTCCAGGACACCTTCGCCAGTTCCACTGTTGTATTTTTATTAGTAATTAGATACTGGGAGCAATGCTTATTTTGAGGACCTCAGTTTCATAAACTATAATGAGGCTGTTTAGTTTTTCTGAATTTCAGTTTCATTTCAACTCAGCTCACATGATGGTACTTATGGACAATCAGTATTTGGTTCAATGTCAAAATATTTATTGTCTTATAATTCATGAATTTCGAGATATGGTAAGAGGCATTTCTAATAATATGTTATTTTGTGTTTGCAGTATCAACACTGTGTATTATATGGCACCTTTTGCAACTATGATCTTGGCTGCTCCGGCTTTGCTTCTTGAAGGGCCTGGTGTATTGAATTGGGTGCAAACACATGATGCAATTTATAGCTCTTTATTTATAATATTTAGCTCTGGCATTTTTGCCTTCTGTCTGAACTTCTCAATCTTTTATGTTATTCACTCTACAACAGCAGTCACTTTCAATGTTGCAGGGAATATGAAAGTGAGTGATATTAATGTTTTTTTGGCAATTGCTTTCCTTTTAAGTCTGCTGCTGATTTCGTTTTTCACCAAGAATGCAGGATGAGTTTGTGTTTTTCATGCTGCAGGTAGCAGTAGCAATAATGGTATCATGGCTTGTATTTCGCAATCCTATATCTATTCTGAATGCAATTGGATGCGCAATAACCCTATTAGGTTGCACTTTTTATGGTTATGTGAGACACAAGCTGTCTCAGTCTCAAACTCAAGATGGAACAGCAGGGAAGTTCATTGATAGCAGCTTGCGAATGTCTGGAAAGCTTGAGATACTTCCACATGTAAATGACAAGAAATGAGCATAAAAAACATATAATTGTTGCAATCTAATGATGTAAAAGTAGATACAACTAAGAGTAATATTTGTTTAAGATATTTGAATCAATCAAATCACCAAAATGTTTTCATGGGTGAACATAAAATTAAAGTACACATGAAAATTAAATTAGAATTGTTAATTAACAGTGAGTGTCCCACCCATCAATTCTTTGAAATATTACTCCATTATCGAAGCCCTAGAGAAAAAGAAATTTTTGTTTGGAGATATTTAAGGTCTTGTATTTATGAAGCAAGCAAATTTTGTTACTTTTTCAGTGCTGGTATCCTATCTATCGATCTATATAGGAATTGATGAAATGTTCTATGCTAGCTATTTGCTTGCTTCTGCCCAGGGAAACCTGGAAATGTGTGTTAATGCACAAACATTCATTAAGAATAATAGTCTCAGATTACTAAGAAGCAGATTAATGGATCTTTCTATAGTGGTAAAGGGGAAAAATAAATAAAATGCTTTATTATGGTTAAATAGGAAATGATGATATTGTTGGAGTTAATATTCCAACGATAGTCGATAATAATTGTTGCACATGTGGCAAGCTTTGTTGCGTTGCTGGCAACACAAGTTTAGTTTAGGATTGAGTCAAAGAGTTTTAGTTTGAATAAGTTCCTATTGTAGATGTGTTGAGTTAGGTGTCCATAAGTTTCAGTGGTGTCATGTTATATGTGTGTTGTCGATCATGAAGTAGTTTGTTGTCAATCTAATTAGCAATTATTTAGGAATGTTGTTGACTCAAGCTATTGTATAAATTGACACCTATTATTCAATAAAAACAAGCTGAAAGTTCTTTCTTTTCTTTATTACTGCTGTTCTATTTTTACAATATAGTATTAGAGCTATCTTCCTATTAAGTTCTGTCTCTTGGATAAGAAGTTGTTAAGAAGATGAGGCCAGGAGAAGAACCACTACAGGATTATGTTTTCATTGAAAAATTTGTTTGATTTTGAAGATATCAATGCTTTGAAAAATAGGAAAAGATGTGGTAGAGGCTAGATGTATGCTCAAATAGTTTGAGGTGCTATAGGATCAAAGAAGCTATACCTTTATGAGGGTTATGAGACATTCCATGTGGAGATGGTGTGTCCAATAGTTCAAGGAGATTTGAAAGTCTGGAAGCTTGATATCGTTTATGAGACATTTCATGTGAAGATGGTGTGTCCAGTGGTGTTTCGAAGTTGGATGATAGCTGCATAACTATGAGAAGGTCTTGCTCCTCTATGCCATATTTTCAAAGTATAATTTCTAGATAATGTTTTCTTTAGTTGTCACATTAAGTCGGGGTGTTGGAGTTAATGTTCCAACGGTAGTCAATAATAATTGTTGCACATGTGGCAAGCCTTGTTGAGTTGCTGGCAACACAAGTTTAGTTTAGGATTGAGTCAAAGAGTTCTAGTTTGATCAAGTTTTTATTGTAGATGTGTTGAGTTAGGTGTCCATAAGTTTCAGCAGTGTCATGTTTATGTGTGTATTGTCGATCATGAAGTAGTTTGTTGTCAATGTAATTAACAGTCATGTAGGAATGTTGTTGAGTCAAGCTATTGTATAAATTGACATCTATTATTCAATAAAAACTAGTTGAAAGTTCTTTCTTCTCTTCTTTTTTTCACTGTTTTATTTTATCAAATAGATATGTTCTATAATATCTATTTGCCTACTATTGCCAGAAGGAAAACACATGTAAATGCTCATTAAGAATAAGAAATAGTGCCGCTCGAACTGTTGTTCACTTAGAAATGGTTTTCATCAAACATGCATATAAAATTACATTCTCTAAAGAGACACAAATACATAAAGAGGCATAGACACAACAAACAATTATATAAATGCACATGATCACTCATGTATATGATAATGCACATTTACCAGCAAACATATCTTAGTCTTTTGGAAAGTCTTATATTGCGAACTATTTTGAAACAAGCATTTGTTTCATTTGTCATATGGTTTCATCTCTCGAGAGGATTTGCACTCTGACACAAACTAGATGTGCTTAACAAATCATAGCTCTAAAAATTATCTATTGATATACTTTTGTTTAATCTTATATTTCCTTGCCTATTTGCACATGATTCATTTAGTACTTGCATAATGTAAACATCCAAATTTGTTCAATGCTTCCCAGTAACAATTTTACTAATTATCTTTTTTAAAAAAAATCAATAAGAGGCAAGCATCCAATTTTTATTAATATCAAAATATTTACAAATATCTTGTTCAAATGTAGGCACAAGGGGAAAAAGAACGGGGTTAAGAAAACCCCAGTGTAGCTCAGGATTGAAGTCCTATGTACATAGAAATGCCTAATCAGGGACTTGAAGAGGACAAACCCTCTTTTACATAATTTTAAGCTCATTATCTTTGAGTTTAATCAATTACATATTGATGGAGATAATACAAAAACACTCTCAAAAAAGAGATATACATTGAAATATGGGAACAAGTTCCCTTAGGCCCCATTTGGTTGGGGAAGATGAATTTGTCTTATAACTAGGTTATCTCATAACTAGGTTTTTGAAAACCTAGTTATGTGTTTTAGGAAGATAGTTGGACTATTTGGTTCACACGGAAGATGAATATACAAATCCATATTCTTCGTTTGGTTGCCAATTTAGAAATTGGAATTGGAACGAAATATGACTGGGAATACCTTTTTCTTGCATTCGGTTGTTCATTTTTCGATTGGAATTAGAATTTGAAGTAAATTTTTTAATTTTATTTTATTAGTGAAACACAAGTATTATAATGAGTAAAGTATTAATATTTAATTTAATATTTATGATTACTATTTTATTTATAATTGGACTACATTATTATTATTTTTAATTCTTGAATATTCAAAGTTTTATTTTATTAGTAAAGAATAAATAAAATTATTATTATTTTTTATTTTAATTCTATTCATTAGCAAAGAAAAGTAAAAAATGATCGTACTTGCAATCATTTGTACAAAGTTGTAAATTGTCCCATAGTTGGGAATTATATATATTTATATATTTTTGGAAAATTATATAAGGCAAATTTATTGTTGAATTTTTTTCAATCTTTTTTGCCTTGTCAAACTTAATCCAAACTTCATAGTTGTCGAACTTGAACCTTGTGAATTAGCCGTTAAATATGAGAACACTAGGAAATCCACACTCTATACCATTATGCCCCACATTCGGCAAGCAACTCTCTCATGCCGCTCATTCTTCCCATTACTGTTTGTATTGTTAGATGGTCAATCCTGCATATATATACTATGTATAGATCAAGCAGATACCAACATTCAAATAAAAATGTCATCAAAATATGTTCAAATTATGAATGTGATCCAAATATGTTTAAATTAGGTATGTGATCAATAATTCAATGTTACATATGTAGAATAAGATAGAAGATAGAAAAACAATATCCATGAACTACTTTGAAAGAACAATATCCATGATCTGAATGGTGGTGTGAAAGCACACCATTAAATACGAAAAACACTAGGAAATCCAGGCTCTATACCCTTATGCCCCACATTCGACGAGCAAACCTCTCATGCTACTCAATCTTTCCATTACTGTCTGTATTGTTAGATTGTCAATCTTGCATATACAAACTAAACATGCTTGAAAAATTAAAATCTAATTTTTTTTAATGGAATACACCAAGGAGCATCATCAGATATATTGATCGTTTACAAACATGCACAGTAAACAATTATCAAATAGCTCATTTTTTATCAGCATGTGTGGTCTCGCAATAACAACAAATTAGGAGAAATAAAAAAAATACAAAAGAAAGACACTTTGTCAATACCATTGACAATCTTGTTAGGAAGCACATACATAGGAAACCAAATTGTGGAAAAAAGACAAGAAATAAAAAAATATCAAAGCAAAGCAGGAATATACATATAACATAAGACAGAATCATGAACTGTACAATCATCTACCAGAAATCCTCAATAGTTTTGATAATCTTGTCAGCGAGAACATACATAGGAAATCAAATAGGGACAAAAAGACAAGAAATAAAAACATATGCAAGCAAATTAGGACTATAGATATAACATAGGATAGAATCATGAACTGTACAATCATCTACCAAATCACATTTCTATTAGCATATGCTCTCAAGTTCTACAATTGAGCATTCATCATTTGCCACTCCTCGTGTATTCCATGTATGTATGGTTCAATTATAGCTCTAATTAACAATGCAATGAACAATTATATCAAACGTTTACAATATATTGTTGTGAGAGATCAATGCAATACCATTAAACAAAGCCAACTAACCATCTGAAATTACTTCACATGCCAATTGTGTGAATGCCAATGAAATGTACAACTAAACTATGTATTGACCAATGCCAATCATGCCAATGAAATGGACAACTAAACTATGCATAGATCAAGTATGTATACATAAGTGCATGCATATGTGTACATGCATATGCACATACATACATACATACATACACACATACGTACATAAATGTGGGTACATACATAGGCGCATACATACATATGCACATACATACGTACACACATACATACATACATACATGTCTATGTACATATATACATCAATGCAATACCACTAAATAGAACCAAGTCAAAAACTGGAATTACTTCAGAGGGAAATCACGCCAATGCCACTGAAATGAATGACTAAACTACATATTGACCAATATTAATCATGTCAATAAAATGAACAACTAAACTATGTATTGACCAATGCCAATCTAGCCAATGAAATGAATGACTAAACTATGCATAGATCAAGTAATTAGTTCCAGTTTAGTGTTGTGAGAGATCAATGCAATATCATTAAATAGAGCCAAGTCATAAACTATGTATGGATCAACTATGTATAAATCAATGGCAATCATGGCTTTTATCTATAAATAGTCAATATGTGCTCATGTGATTACCTTTGATTACCTGTATATATCATAGTGCCAATCATAAAATAGAATTATTTCAAATGCCAATTATACCAATCATACCAAAGGCAACTCATAAATTAGAATTACTTCATATGCCAATCATACCAATGCCAATGAAATAGTCAAAATGTACTCAGTAATAAATTCCAGTATAGTGCTCTGAGAGATCACTACAATACCATTAAATAAAGCCAAGTGGTAAACTATGTATAGATCAATGGCAATCATAGCTTTTATCTATACATAGTTGACCTATACATAGTTTATCATGGTTCTTTTTCTATTTGCTATCTACTTAGCAAAACAATTAATATATGTTGTAATTGTTTGTTTCGAATTTGTTTAACAAAATAGTCAATATATGTTGTAATAGTTTGTTTAGAATCTGTTTAGCAAAATAGTCAATATGTGCTCACTAATGAGTTCGAATATAGTGTTGTGAGAGATCAATGCAATGCCATTAATCAAAGCGAATCATGCCAATGTAATGAACAACTAAACTGTGGATATATATCAAGTATGTATAGATCCATGCAAAACCATTCAACATAGGAAACTCATAAACTAGAATTACTTTAGATGCCAATCATACCAATGCCGATGAAATGAACAACTAAACTATGTGTTCATTAATGCCAATCATGCCATGCCAATGAAATGAACAACTAAACTACATATTGATCAATGCTAATCATGCCAATGAAATGAACAACTAAACTATGGATATATCAAGTCTGTATAAACCCATGCAAAACCATTGAACATAGGAAACTTATTAACTGGAATTACTTCAGATGCCAATCATACCAATGCCAATGCCATGAACAACTAAACTATGTAGTTTCTTGCCAGTAATTAGTTCCATTCCAGTGGTGTGAGAGATCAATGCAATACCATTAAGTAAAGCCAAGTGGTAAACCGTGTATGGATCAAATATGTATAGATCAATGACAATCATGACTTTTATCTATACATAGTTGACCTATACATAGTTTATCATGGTTATATTTCTATCTGGTATCTACTTAGCAAAAATGTCAATATATGTTGTAATAGTTTGAACAACTAAATTATGGATATATCAAGTATGTATAGATCCATGTAAAACCATTCAACATAGGAAACTCATAAACTGGAGTTACTTCAGATGTCAATCATACAAATGCCAATGAAATGAACAGCTGAACTATGTAATAGTTTCTTGCTAGTCTACTTAGAAAACAGTCAAAATGTGCTCAACAATGAGTTCCAGTATAGTGTTGTGAGAGATCCAATGGCAATAAAATGAACAACTAAACTATGTATTGATCACTGACAATCATGCCAATGAAATGAACAACAAAACTATGTAGTGATCAATGCCAATCATGCGAATGAAATGAACAACTAAACTATGTATTGATCAATTCCAAACATTAAATAGAGGCAACTCATAAATTGATCCATGCAAAACAATTAAATAGAGGCAACTCATAAACTAGAATTACTTCAGATGCCAATCATACCAATGCCAATGAAATAGTCAAAATGTGCTCAGTAATGAGTTTCAATATAGTGTTGTGAGATCAATATAGTTCCAGTTTAGTGCTATCAGAGATCAATGCAAAACCATTGAATGGAGCAATCATGCAGCTTATGTCATTGCAATCCAGTCAGTAGCTGAAATAGCCCTCATCCATCCATCTCATCCACCTCATCCATCATCAAGAACCCTTTGGCTCTTTCACATTGAAGCATGAAGGTATCATGTGCTTTTAGAAAAAACTACTTGACTCAGTTCAGGGACAGCTTTGAGAGCGGTATATGTGGCACTCAAACATTATCCTCTTCATATTTATCCACTTTTACAATCTGAGGCTTACCGAGGCCATCTTTTAGTTCCTTCATAGTTTCATATATCACATCCAATGATGCAGCCAGAGTTGTCTTCTTCCTCTTTCCTCTCCTTGATGATGATGGTGGAGGAGTCCCTCTACCACTTGCACTCGACTGATTGGAATGATATAACTCTTCATCAAAATCTGGTCGGTTGTCAAGAGTTGTACCACAATTGGTATCATCCTCATCAAGCACGTGGAATGCATCATTCATAGGGTGCCCTTCTTTAGCATCAAGGGGCGTTTAGCTATGAACCCTTCAGCAATGTCATTGCTGACAATTATAGCCAACTCATTGAAATATTGGAAAGGTGACCTCTTATACATTTTTGCATTTTTGAATTCTCTCCTCTACATGTAAGCATTAATAGATGGATTAGGTTGTTAGTTTTTCATTACTAAAACAAGGAGAGAAAATTTCTTCAATCAAAAGAGTACAAAGATCATCCTACCTTCAAAAGCTCATCCTATACAGAATCCTCAGCATCCACAATTTGAGTTTCTTGATTCCAAGCTAACCCACTTGTATTTTTCAAGTCCTTCATTACTCTATATCCTATTTTCCATGTTTTCAGCTTATTCTTAAAATGATCTCGTGATAGATTCAAATTCATCACTGCATTGAATGTCCTCTCTATGGCAGTTTAGGTTTCTTTTTTAAAACCACCTTCACCTTTTCATCCGAGATGAACTTGTTCGAGAAGCAAGTCTAGAAACTTGCATTGCATCAGTTTTGTCCACATTTTCTTCTTTGAAAAAGAAGATTTGTTGCTCGCACTGAGGGATCCATCTATATCACTCAAAGTAATTGGAGAACACATCTGGTTCACATGATCAGATCCATCCATGCTCATCATGAGCTCAGCATATGCCATTGTGTACTCCTTCCTATATTTCATTTAAATTTGAAGTTGATAAACTTTAAATATCAATTTGTAATACATCGTAATGGAACGATGCTAACATATTGAATAGGTAAACGTATTACAATTTAAATTAATCATACAATTGAAATTGAAAGTTACTGCTCTTTAAATTTAAATGGAAAGCAGTAAGGAGTAACATCAGAAAAATAGGATTTTCAACGAATTCGTTGTTCTGTTGTTAGTAGTGGGCTTATCTTCATCATTTGGTACTCCTTGTCGTATTTCATTTAAAATTGAAGACGATAAACTTTAAATATCATTTTTTAATACATCCTAATGCAATGAGGCTAACGTTTAATAAACTTGAAAGCATTTAACTGAAGATGATAAACATTATTCAACTACAACATGTGACAGTTTGAGTGGTTTTTAGGCAACAAATAGGAGGAATAGTTGGGAGACATTTAAGCTACTCCTATCAGATGATACACATCATTAGCCTGCTGTACTAGTCAATTCAAACTTTTCCAAATCATCAGATACTATAAATTTAATTGTAAGTGTGGAGGACATAGGGGTTGGAATTGCATTACATGCTCAGGGATGTATCTTTACACTGGTTATGTAGATATTTGGTGGAGCTCATGAATGGTGAAATCAGTTTAGTTAGTAAGCTAGGTGTTGGAAGCACTTTCACTTTCACTGCCGCACTTTTAATGGTATGAGAACTATGGTGGTGGATGGAAGATTTGTGCACAAAATATCATTTACAGAGGCTTGGTGTGCAAGTTGCAATAATTGATGATAACACATCAGTATCAACAAAAACTACTAGCAAAACAAAATGGTGATATCAATGGCAGGTAAATAGTTGTGAGCCCCATTATGAAGCATGTTATTGTACTTTCTCAATGCAAAGATGTATAATAATTGTGCTTTCTTACATTTAAAACAATGTAATCTACATTCCAAGTTTGATTGTGTATAGCATATATGATCAAGAGTTTTTGTACATAAAGTAGGTGTAAAATTGAAAGTTAATGCTCTTTTTATTTAATTGGAATGTAGCAAGGACCAATATTAGAATAAAAAAATCACACACCATCATTGTATATGCATACATTAATTTAATCATATAAAGCACATTGCCTTCTAATAAATCATTTATTCTCGGGATCTATAATCTTCCCACATCCTACTTGCTATATCTTCTCAAAATTGGGCACACTCATTTCTATCCTCTTGAGACAACCCATATGTCTCAAGCAGTGGTACCTCTATCCCATCACGATAATCTTCCTCTTCAATAGCTACTTCCGATGGAAGGCCATCCTCTATCGTAATGAAATTGTGAAGTATGCAACATGCTAAAACAATATAGGATTGTGTCATGATATCATAAGACATTGCATGTCTTAAGATTGGAAAATGCTGCTTCAGAATACCAAACGTACGTTCTACTACGTTCTGCTATTTAAAACTCTGATGAAGAAGACCGCTTCATAAATAAGTTGGCTGGATATGACTTATACCTTATTCCAAAGACATCCCACAAAAAAAACCAAGGCAACCTATTATAGACTAGGAGATTATGTTAGTTTCGAAGGAGCCAAACAAACTAAAACTAAAACTTAAACAGGGTTAAGAAAACCCCCAATGTAGCTTAGGACTGAAGTCTACATACATACAAATGCCCAATCATGGACTCAATGAGGGCAATACCCTCTTTTACATAATTTTAAGCTCATTATTTCTTGAGTTTAATCAATTACATATTGATGAAGATAATACAAAAACACTCCCATAAGAGAGATATGCACTGAAATATGGGAGCAAGCTCCCTTGCATGCTATTTAAAACTCTGATGAAGAAGACCACTTTAGATATAAGCTAGTTGGAGATGAATTCTACCTTATTTCGAAGACATCCCACAAAAACAACCAAGGCAAACGTATTATGGACAGGGATATTATGTTAGTTTCCAAGGAGCCAAACAAACTCAAATTAAAAGAACTATTTTGTTTTCATAGCACAATAAGATCAACTAACATAATATGGGTACTTTCCCTTAACCCTAGCTAATGTTAGTTGTATCTTCAATTGATCGATTGGGCTCTAATTAAGGACCTAAGACAATATAATTAAATCATTCTAATTTATAGAGAACATACTTAAAGTTTTAATTAAACTTTAAAAGTTAATATAATTAAAATGAAAACTAAGTTGTGCAATGTTGGAAGATAATCATGGTGGATAAAGGTGGGGACAAAATATGGTTTCATTTTTCCCATCTGCTCCTTCGTTAGCCAATTTGTCGACTAAGTTATTACCTTCTTTGTAAATAATGATTAATAGTTAATTTTTTGATATTTTTAGCTAATTCCAAAGCCTTGGATAGAAGAGAGATCAATCTTTAGTTGGGCATAGATTGACTTTTGAAGGAATTAATCACAATTGCTTAGTCCCCTTCGATTTCAACCAGGTTCAGTTTTGGTTTCAAATGAAGCCATAACCCCTGAATTAGAGTTCTTAGTTGCGATTCATTGTTCGTAACCTTACCTATTAGTTTAATGCATTTAGCCAAAAGTTCTCCTTGATGATTTCTTATGCAATGACCAATATCAGTGATACCCTAGTTACCCCTTCGATGCCCCATCAAGATTGAGTTTGGCCCAATTATCTAAAGGAGGGGACCAAACATAGAGAGCTCTTTTTTCCTTACTATATTTCCTACTTTTACCATAAAAAGAGGGTAGTTTAAGTCCTGACCACTTGTTTCTCATTTTATCATCCCATGGAATCATAGGTTTAGCTAAAGATTCTTTTGTTTCTTTCCTGCCATAATTCCCACAAAATCATGGAAGGAGATATTATCCACAAACCATAATATATATTTTTAGGATTTAAGTTAGGCTAGGAGAGTAGAAGGGATAATAAGGAGTTAGGAAGAGCCATCCTATAATTCATTTTACCACAGAACCAATACTAGACCTTTGAAGCATAAGAAAAGTTTAGTAAGATATAATATGCATCTTCCTCATATGTTTCACATAAGAGACATTGAGGGGGGCCGTCAAGTAAGTTGATCCCATGTCGTACTAGTATTTTAAAAGATTCTTTTGTTTCTTTCCTTCCATAATTCCCACATTGTGGAAGGAGATATTATCCATAGACCATTATATATACTGCTAGAATTTAACTTAGGTTGGGAGAGTAGAAGAGATAATAAGGATTTAGGAAGAGCCATCCTATAATTCAATTTATCATAGAATAAATACCAAACCTTTGGAGCATAAGAACAATTTTAGTAAGTTCCTCAAATTTTTCACATAAGAGATATTGAGGGGGCCCTCAAAGCCAAACCTTCTTATTATGTCCATAATTAAATTTTTTGAAGGGCTAGCTAGGAGAAGGCGCCATCTTTTGGGAATCAAAGGGAATAAGACAATTCTACCTTAGGGTGGTACCTTATTGAAGACATAGTTATAGCCATATTTTGAATAGTATTATCCATCCTTGGATCCATCCCATACTATTTATTTTTTTGGTCATATAAAGGTAATATTTATTTCATTTAATATTTTGGTTAGTTCTCCTTCCTCCCGAGGGAGAATATTAAAGATAGAGAATGATTTCCATCTTCATCTAGTCGAGGTATCACTATCTTCCTGAACATAGTTAATGAGGAATGAACTGAATCTTTCCTCCAAAGTAGTCTAAGTTGATTGGAATTTTTTCATTTTGATAATAATTTGATATCCAATCCCGAACTGGGGTTCTAGAGGAGTCTTCTCCACTCCATTTGGGAAAAAAGAACAGTGGATTGACACTAATCCCATAACCCATTAGTATAAATGTCATGGATAATTAGGGTTTTAGGTTCATCAAGGGGAATTCTAGAAACCCTAGTGGGATTAATTCAAATATCAGCCTCCAAAAATGGGAAAGGGGTTTGAAGATCTATGATTGTATGATGTAGAGGAGGAGCCAAGGGAGAGCCTCGATTAACCCTAGGAGGGCCAAGAGGAATTGCATTGGCACCTAAAGCAATTTTAGATGAACTAATGGGCAGAATCAAGTTTCATTTATTAGAGGGTAAACCCTTAGGGTTACAACATGGGCTATAATCTACTCGGTCCTTGTTTTTTTTGTGAAATGATTCATTGAATCCATGGGCAACATACCCAGATTAAGAACAAGGGAAGCTTTCCTCTTTGTTGAGGCCAAACTGTTCTCCATTAATGCAAAAAAGAGAGTTCCCAATTCAAAGTGAATTGGGGGCCTAGAATTTAAAGCTATAGACATAGAGAATGGGAGGCAATTGTTCAGAGGAGTCGAAGAGGTAGAAACCCTAATCAAAAAAGCTCTTCAAAAATGCATGCAAGAAGCAAAGGATCTTCATCAAGCAAAGGAGGATCACCGAGCCATTTCCAATGTATCCTACTAATTATCTGTTTAATTAATGAACTAATTTTAACTTAATTTTATCTTATAATTTTATCAAAGATCTTACCATAGAAGATCTCTAGTTCTAGGTAATATAGAGAATTTTTAGTGATAATCCTTAACTTTTTGAACTTAGTTTTAGAGAATTCCATTTCAATTAATATTTTAACATTTTTGTATGAGACAAATCATCCTCAAACCTTCTAAATACACCCAAGTAAGTTGACTAAGAATAGAACTTTGTATTTAATTCAATTGGGACATCTTGTAACATCACCCATATCATTAGTTTAATAGGATCAAAAGCATATGGATCAAAATCTGGCTCCCATCTTATGAATTTTAAATGGAAACCTTTTAGAAAAATTGGATCTCCATACAATAGTTTTTTCCTTAATTCAAGAGTTCAACAATTTAAGAAAATAATATTATTTTTAAGGATATAAATCCTTACCTAGTCCCCAAAGGTGGATTCGAGTGAATCCTGAACTAGGGTTCTAGAGGAGTCTTCTTCATTCCATTTGGAAAAAAATACCATTAGATTGACAGTAATCCCATAACCCATTAGTATAAATGTCATTAATAGTTAGGGTTTTAGGTTTGTTAGGGGTGTTAGAATCTGAAAAGATTAATAACCTAGAAAGCTAGTGCAAAGAATAAATATCTAAACTATGAATGCGGATGATAGAAAATCAAAATAGCATCATAGAGTTAGTCTCCAAGAGAGTAATGCAAATGCTGGAAGCAAAATAACATTAAGATGATGCAAAAACAAGAGATACAAATACAAGCTAGGTAGTATGCTTATATAGGCTAGGAAGAGGGAGGAGGTGGCAACACCAACCAATGAGGAGCAACCATCTATCGGACTAAAGATAGCAAAGTATCTTCCCAAGATAACTAATGGATGCTCACATGTAGGAAGGTGACACCTCACAACCATTCACCTAATAAGACATGCTTTATTAACCTAAGCGAGATTATTAAAAGTGTAGGAAAAACCTAGCAAAATAGGAAAAATAAAAAAACTACACTAACACCCCCCCTTAAGCGAAGCTTAGGTTGATGCTAACCTAGCAAAGCTATGAAAGCAGGAAAATGGGTCCCGACAACAAGGCCTGATCAGGTACCCAATACAAGAAAAAGAACTAGATGAAGGAAACTAAGCCTCCAATCTAGGAAATGTCCCAAAGAAAGGAACAAGAAAGAGCATGAAGCATCTCTGAAGCATGAAGATGCAAACACTGTCAGAAGAAACTGCTGGAACCCCCACTGAAATAGTGCATGACCAGGTAGAGAAGACAAAGTCTGAAGAGCTGATCAATCGAAGAGGTGACCTCCAAAATTAGGAATGAATGAGTGTCTATATAGTAGATGAACCATCTCACCGAAATGCATAGGTGCCTAGCCACTGCATCCACCTAGTACATAGGAACAAAAACTAAATACGTAGATCACTCAACCGAACCAAGGAAGCAATAGAGCCAACAGGTGAACCCCCCCATAATGTTGAATAGGGAGAGGGGTGACAGGAACACTGAAATGCAATGCCAAAAACATTTGCAAGAAGAAGAATCAGGAACACCAATAGTGCAATAGAAGTACAAGCACAGGATAAAGGGCGGTGTCACTGACACACTGCATGGGCTAATGTCGCGGAAGAAAAATTCACTTGACAAAGGTGGATGAGCACAAAATGGAAAAAAATCATGACCCCCCATGGCACTTTATAACTGAGTGCAAGTACAAACAAACACAAGGTGTAAAAGATCCCAGATATGCAAAAGCAGGCACTTTATCTTAGTGCGCTTACAAAAAAGGAATGCAACAGAATAGAAGCATACAATGCTTAGAAGTCAAAAAGAAGAGTGAGCCAAAAGAACAGAAGAAGAGATTCTAGGACCTGTAGAATCCTAGTAATCCGCCAGAGTGCAAAAGTGAAAAACTCAAAGGAGAAAGAACCTGGAGCAGAATCTGGATAAAATACCTCTGCAACTGAATAACTCATAGAACCAACTTTCCAACGATATCTGGCGAGCCCAGAAAAGAGTCTGGATGAGCAAGATATGGCTCCCGGAAGGCAAAATAGAACATCTGGCTTTGACTACCAAAATAGGCAACCAGACTGTAGAAAAAATCAAAAAAAACTATACCATCATCTCCATCTCAGAACTAGCTTTTCGATGCATTTTTCAGATTGAAAAAATACATCTGTATGCTCAAGTTACGGAAGAAAAACTGACAGGGCCTCCTCATGAAGAGAATATGCTAAAAGTGAAACTTAGGCACAATAATCAAGGAAAAAAATAGCACCATTTTGATCTACTCAAAAAATCATGCACTTTCAAAAAAAGAATCGCCTCGATACGAGGTCATATGAGAAAGTTATGATCCTTTGAAGTTTCCAAAACGAAAATTGTGCACAGTCACGGCTGAGAATCTACAAATTTTGAAGAATTCATGCATGAAAATCAAAAAACAACTCCACTAGTGGATAGAGCAAAAAAAAATAGCCAAGTTCATAACAAGAATCATCAAAATCGGAGTCCGTATGAGCAAGAACGAAACATTTGAAAATTGCATTCAAATCTGCGACTGCCAATGGAGAGGGGTATGGTTGTAGCTTTGCATGCTTGATTCTGCAAAATATACAGCTTGCATGCAAAATCTAAAAGATATTCAGATGGTTTTTCAGGGTTGCGAACAAAACCCAGAAAGCATTTTTCTTGCTGATGTATAGAAGATGTTGTTGTAGTGTAAATCAGACGCCTTTAACAATAAAAAATGGCTCCAAAAATCAAAAAATGACCCCAACAACCAGAATATGACATGCAAATGCTGGATCAGCTTCCTAAGTCCATCAATGGCATGCTGGAACCTGCAATACTGATTGAAAACTCCAAATATGCAAGTTGGTTGTCAGATTTGAGATTGAAACCCTAGAGAAAAATCATTTTTGTCAAAACTTTTCTGATTCTTAGGATCATCCAAAGATGCAAGAGAAGAGCATACTTCGTTTTTCAAAAAACTACAATAAAGTTTATTAGCCCCCCCTGAATCTCTCAAATAAGGAAACTAAAATCTACTCTTGCACATAGAAAAACTCTGATGCCATGTTAGAATCTGAAAAGATTAATAACCCAGAAAGCTAGTGCAAAGAATAAATATCTAAAATATGAATGCAGATGATAGAAAATCAAAATAGCATCATAGAGTTAGTCTCCAAGAGAGTAATGCAAATGCCAGAAGCAAAATAGCATTAAGAGGATGCAAAAACAAGAGATACAAATACAAGCCAGGTAGCATGCTTATATAGGCTAGGAAGAGGGAGGAGGTGGCAACACCAACCAATGAGGAGCAACCATCTATCGGACTAAAGATAGCAAAGTATCTTCCCAAGATAGCTAATGGATGCTCACATGTAGGAAGGTGACACCTCACAACCATTCACCTAATAAGACATGCTTTATTAACCTAAGCAAGATTATTAAAAGTGTAGGAAAAACCTAGCAAAATAGGAAAAATAAAAAACTACACTAACAAGGGGACATCCCAAAAACCCTAGTGGGCATAATTTGAATATCAACCTCCAAAACTGGGGTTTTTTGCCAAAAGTTTGTGGTCGTATGATGCAAAGGAGGAGATGAGAGATGGCCTTGATAAATCCTATGAGGGCTAAGAGAAACCACATTGGCACCTAAAGCAATTTTAGATGAAGTAATAGGGTGAACTATGATTTGTTTATTAGAGTGTAAACCCTTAGGGTTTACACCATGGACTACCATCTTCTCAGTCCTTCTCCATTTTGTAAAATGATTCATTGAGTCCAAGGCCAATGAATTTGAATGAAGAGTGGGGGAATCTTTCCTCTTTAGTTCTCCATTAACACAACAAAAGAGTTCCTGGTTTCAAAGTGAATTGAGGATCCATAATTTAAGGCCGTAGACTTGGGGAATGAGAGGCAACCATTCAAAGGAGCCGAAGAGGCAACAACTCTAACTGTAGAAACTCTTTTAAATTGTGTGTGAGAATCAGAGGATCTTCATTGGGGAGAGAAGGATCGTTGGGCCATTTCCAATGTTTTAGTAATTATATTTTTTATTAATGAACAAATTTCAATTATTTAATTAGTTCACTTCATTTTTCTATTTTAAATTAAAAAGTTAACATTTTACCGCTTTTTCATAATTAAATCACTTTTTATTTAATTTAGTTATGTACTTTTCTTCTAATTTTAATTAAACAATTGCATTATATTACATTCACTTTTCTCCTTTTTTTTATCAAATAATCTATTGTTTAATTATATAAATTCATCCATTTATTCTTATAACTAAATAATCATTTCAATTATTGAATTAGTTAACTATTTTTTTTAATTCAATATTTTTTTAGTCGTTTTTAATGCATCCTTAACTATTACTCTTATTTATTATTTGATCAATCAATTTTTTAAATCTTCATAAAAAAAATTGACTACTCCACTTAACTCTTCAATTTACTTTACATTTGTAAACCATGGAATAAATTCTACCTTATTATCATCACATCAAACTATCTTATTAAATTTCAACAACTAATTATCTATCATCATTTTTTAGTTTGAACCATTCAATTTTGATTTCTCATCTTACTTATTGAGTACACAATTTTAAAACTACAATCTTAAAGACAACATTTGAACCACATATGCTATCCAAGTTGTGAGGCCTTGCCAACACCACAACAAACAAATATTACCATCTTATATCAATGTTGAGATTTTCATTTTCTTAGGAACACATCAAGTTTTGAATTGAAACGTCTATCAATTTAAAATCCAACTACTTAAGGGGTTTCATGTCCTCATTGTCCTAGGATTAGTAGATCTAATTGTTTGAGAAAGTTGGGCATGTTCTTGAATGAATACATATATGCCAAACGAAATGTCTATTTTTATTGCCTAACGCTAGTTGAGCTTCACTCTTCATAGTCCTTTAAAATCCAACTACTTAAGGGGTTTCATGTGCTCATTGTCCTAGGATAATCAGTAGATCTAATTGTTTTAAAGGGGTTTCATGTGCTCATTGTCCTAGGATAATTAGTAGATCTAATTGTTTTAAGGGGTTTATATGCTCATTGTCCTAGGATAATTAGTAGATCTAATTTTTTGAGAAAGTTGGGAGAATGCTTGAATGAATACTTACATGCAAAACATAATCTCTACTTTTCTTGCCTATCACTATTTGAGCTTCACTCTTCATGTCCTACATAATTAGGTGAATTTTACCCATAATCACAATCAAAAGTTTGAATTACTAATGATGATTTTTTCTTTACCAATACTTCAATGCCAAATGGAATCACTATGTTATTTTCATTGGTTGTTGTTTTCTGTCCATTCCATGTGTAACCAAGTGAGGTTGTATCTGTCTATGAATAAATAATCCCATTGAAAATATAATTTTACAATAAAAAATTACAACTTCGTTGCTTTGAATGAATCAAGGTTGACCTATACATAATTAATTTTAAAATAAATTTATCATAATATCACTTGCATCTTTGAATGGTGCAAGGATTACATCGGTAGTATTAGATTTATTAGATGATATCACTATATTGTTGATGTAGAAAGTTTGGTCATAAATTTCTTTTATATACACTAAAACATTTGGTGAGATAATTCTATCTTTATTGTTTTATACATGAAAGGTAATTACATTTTGTTTTGAGTGTCATTCGATTCAGGCAAGACTCCTCTATCTTCCATATCATTGTATATACATTTCTTTAATATAGAAATAAAGATATGGATTACAATATTATACGATACAAGAATCAAGAAGTTTATTTAGTAGGGTCTATAAAGATTGGACTACATAAAGATAAGTTATTTATAATTTTTATATAATTGGTCATCATGTTTTCTTTTCAGTATTCATTTTCTTATATGATAGATTGATTTACTAATCTCTTTTCATTGCAAGATGCAACAAGAAAAGTAATGATTAAGAGGGGGATGTTTTAGCTTCAAAGGGAAGCTTCATAATTAAGATGGAGTGCTTATGAAATCCTCTTCATTCTTGTATTTACTTGTAATGCTTATGGTATGTGTAAAATTTGAGACTTAAATGGATATAAGTCTTGTTTTTGTTATGCCTATTTCTATTCTTGCATGAACAAATACGATTGTAAGAATCAACTACGACAACTCTTTTGCTTTGGGAGTGATCATCATGTTGAGAGAATCCATGATGACATCACATGGAGAGAATTTGTGATAGAATCACGTGGATAGAATCCATGATGTAATCGTCTATGAATAAGTAATCCCATTGAAAATATAATTTTACAATTTTTTTTTTTTAAATTACAACTTTGTCTCTTTGAATGAATCAAGGTTGACCTCTACACAATTAATTTTAAGAGAAATTTATCACACTAGCACTTGTATGTTTGAATAGTGCAAGGATTACATTGGTAGTACTAGATATATTAGATGATATCACTATATTGTTGATGTGGAAAGTTAGGTAATAAATTTCTTTTATTTACACTAAAATATTTGGTGAGATAATTATATCTTTATTGTTTTATACATGAAAGGTAATTACATTTTTTTCTAAGTGTCATTTGATTCAAGCATGACTCCTCCATTTTCCATATCATCGTATATACTACTTTTATATAGGCATTTCTTTAATATAGAAATAGAGGTAGGGCTTACAATATTATATGATACAAGAATCAAGAAGTTTATTTAGCAGGGTCTATAAAATTATAAGTTTCTCAACTAGATAATAAAATGTAAGAGCATAAATGATATTTAGGATAAGATTCATAATAATAATGAAGGTGATGACAAGTTTAAGAACATTGATACGTAAAATTATAAAGGATAGTTTTAAATTTTGAAGATAAATGAAGAATAGATATTTTTGAATGCCTTCTCCATGAAAAAGAAATTGTTAACATCATTAGATGATTCATTGATGTGAAAGGCTCAATAATATTGAAATAGGTACACAGATCTCTTCCTTCAAGATTTAAGTCAAAAGTTATTTTATTTGAAGACACTAAAGATCTAAGCACATCAACACTGGATAAACTACATGAAATACTATGTACATAGAAGATAATAACTATAGATGAAAAGTTATAAAAGAGAGGAGAAACCTTCAAGGTATGAAAGATGAATGGAGGTTTTGATCCCAAAAATGAAAATAAGATTGAAGAAGTCAATTGTGCAACAAAGTTAATCAAAGGATCTAGAAAGTACAAAGGTATGTAACTCTTCAAATGCTCTCGTGAGGCAAAAAATGACCTTGGTGACAAGAACAACACAACTTAACAATCACTATACAATTAATAATTTTAAAAGATACAATTCTAAAAGTAATTATATCTATAAAAAAGTTTACACATACAATATGATTTAAATAAAAACTATTAAATGCTATAAAAAACATTATATTGATCAGGCAAGAGCCTTTAACACAATGGTAAGTTGTGAGCCTCTTGTTTGGTAGGTGTTGAGTTCGAGACAACTTCTAGTCTACTTGAACTTAATGCATGATAATCAATATAAACAAATAATAGTACTTAATTTACCTATAAAAAAATGAGTATTGGCTTCAACCTATTACCTATAGGAAAATAAAAAATTTAAAAATGATATTAATCAATAGAAACTAATATAAATTAGACATGTGGTGGAATGTGGTCATTGCTAATGTGCATTTGGGAATCTTTCGCCATTGCTTTGGATCAAGATGTGACCTTGTTTATTGTCAGAGAGGCTCACCTAAATCAATTCCTTCATTTAACAAAGACGAGAGAATGATGACCGCCTTTAGCACAATGCTAAGTTTACACATACAATATGATTTAGATGTGTCCTATTATTTGCATGATTATGGGTCTCTGAACTCTAATTGTGAGAATTCTCATGGGACAAGTATCACCCTGCATGTTGTGAATATGCAAATACAAGTATATTAGACTGCATAAAGATAAGTTATTTATAAATTTTTATATAACTGATCACTATGTTTCTTTTCAGTATTCATTTTCTTATATGATAGATTGATTTACTAATCTCTTTTCTTTGTAGGATGCAACAAGAATAGAAATGATTAAGAGGGAGATGTTTTAGCTTCAAAGGGAAGCTTCATAATTAAGAGGGAGTGCTTATGAAATCCTCTTCATTCTCATATCTACTTGTATTACTTATGGTATGTGTAAAATTTGAGACTTAAATGGATCTAAGTCTTGTTTTTGTTATGCCTATTTCTATTCTTGCATGAATAAATAAGATTGTAAGAACCAACTATGATAACTCTTTCGCTCTGAGAGTTGTTGGTTGCATATTTTAAAATTGACAGTTTTGGGTAAAAATTTAGTCACAAAATAGGATGATCAACCATAGCATATGAGAAAGAGTCTCTCCTACCTTAAAGGGAAGGCTCCCCCTTCTCATCGCTCCTTGGAGCAAGAAGTTGAGAGATTTTGTAAAATGGGTGTTACCAATATCCTTTTTTCTTATCTTTCAAGAAAGAATCCACTTACTAGTAGAGTGAGTAATGGGTAGGGTGAATCTCTAACTACACTTCTATCAAGAGTTGGAAATAGTGATACCAATAAACCTTCACTAACTCAAAGGCTAGTTGAAAATGTACCGATTTGGCTCTAAGTCCGGCCATACTTCTATATAGAAAAGCTTTACAATTAGGCCACAAAGACTCCTAAAAGTAAGAATTACTTAACTATTTTGTGAATTAAGAACAAAGTATAAGCTGCAGACAAAGCTTTTAGCTATACACTTCCACAATTGCTCCTGGTCAAAGCTCTGGCTCCGATTGCTTCTTAACTCTTTTATATTCAATTCATGAGATATAATTGCCAATAACACAAGATAACATGAATCAAAGATAACTTAGATGAATTATAGACAAAGCTTATAACTCATGCAAGTAACAATCTCACTTAATCAAAGTTAAGTCTCAAATGTTCCTTTGTATTCACTTTTCTCTCAAAATAGTGCTACACAAACAAAGTTCTACTAGCACAATTTCTCCAAAGCTCTCTTGCATAAAGATAAAGATGATTTTTTAAATGAGGGTGCACTCCTTTATATAGGCACATGAATTGAGAAAAAAGATGGAGGAAAAAGTGGGAACAACTCAACCAACTTTGACCTAGTCTAACTAAAAGAGAAATTATAGGGTTACATCCAACTACACGTGCAACTCGTACTACATGTATTTTCATATAATGCATTCTCTTCAATTAAAAAAATGAAAGAAGAAAAAGAAGAAAGATGGAAGAGAATTAAAACAATCTTAGGAATTGTCTTGAAAGGCCTTGTACATGGCGATGCAATCCTAGATGATAATAGGATTGGAAGTTCCTATATTTTGTGTCATTGCTTGATAACCATGGTCTTGCATCTTTTGATAACCTCTAACTCTCTTTGATGAATTATCTGTTGTCATTTGAAAACTTGATGTGATCAATCTTTTCTTGCTCAAGTTGTCGTGAATTCTCCTTTGTAGATCAGCACAAAGTCTTTGACACTTTGAAAACCTTCTCGACAGTGTCTGGATGTACACCTAGAACAACTTTCCGTCAACACCATTAACTTTCTCTTTTTTAAGCAAAGTTCTTGGAAGGATGGAAATGCTTTGAAACATGAAAAATGGAATGCATAGGAATGCGTGTGAATGAAGACTCTTGACTTTAACAATTGACTTGGGCTTTCAAGATGTCATTGCACAAAAAGTGGATTACATGTATATGCAACATGTAATGGGGGATGGAAAGTGAGATGGGATGTGAATGCAGATGAAGGATAAGCTTTTACATGTAAGTACAAATGATGGATGAGATAGAAAGCATGGTAAGATGTGGAAACATGTAATTGCTCATGAAGGCACAAATGCATATGAAGAGACGGAAAGAGAAAATGGAAGAGGGATAATGAACTTTATAGTCATCTTTGGTGAAAAGGTGAGGTCAAAGTACATGAAAGATGATAATGACATCTTTTTGAATTTTCAAGAAGTGACTTTAAATCAAAATCGGGGTTTTCAAATGCTATTACACATAAGGATTTTCATGTAATTGTGTCATACAAGTGGATGCAAAAAGTGATATGAGTGAAAATGGAAGCAGAAAATGGGATTACATGCATGTGTGGATGGTGAATGAGATGAAAAACATATAATCACATTTATCAGATGAGATATGAAGCATTGTAACATGGAAGATGGAAGTGGAACGTGATAATGCTTTCACATGAAGTGAAACAAGAACAAGTTCTTGGGAAAGAACTTGTAACTTGAAAGCAAGAAAAAAAACACAAAAACATACCTTTGGAAAGTGACTCATACATGTCAAGATGCAAAGCACTTCAACACACAGATTCAAATTTGAATTTTGGGAATAAACCAAAAATATGAAAATGACCAATCTCTTCATTTTTAATGGAAAAATGTACTTTCCATAGTATTGATATCAAAAAGTGACAATCATCAAGCAATAATGTGCATAAAATTAGAAAGATAAGCACAAATTAAATAGCAAGAAAGAATAAGTTCACTTACATGAAGACTAAGCGCCAAAAATGGTGGAAAAAGATGCTCCAAAGTTGAAAAATTCTTTAAAAACACTTGGACTCTTTCCAACTTTACAAAATTGAATGGGAGAAGGCAGAAAACAAGGCGTTTTAGGTGGAAGATGCCAAAATGTGCCCTATTCTTGCTCCAAAATCCAATATTTTTTGAATGCATGCATATGGGACGTTTTTGTAAAAATAATTTTTCACCAAGGCACATGAACATTTTGATCATTAAACACCAAAACAAGTGCCAAGATGTAATTCAATCAACAAAACATACAAAATCAATTCCTCCTTGAGCAAAAATGTGGGCCAAAAATCGATCTATTTGGAGTTTTCACCAAAAACGTGCCCTAGAATAGAGCTTAGAAAAATGTCTTTTTGCAAGATAAATCCATTTTTTGATGTTAGAAAATCTATTGCCAAGAAAAAATGACCTTATTGGAGAAAATCTCATGCAAAACCATCAAGTAAATCTCTCATAATCTCCAAAATTGGGTTCTTGAAGGCCCACTACATGTGTTCTTCCAAAATCAAACCTTTTAGGAGGCACAACATTTTTTAAAATATGCACAAGGTTGAAACTAGACCTTTTAAGGAGGAATGCATATTTTAAGTTAAAACTCATGTTTTTCATGCAATGACACATTTCAAGTGAAAGCTCACATTTTTTGTGTAATAATGCCAAAAAGGTCCACTTTTGATAGTCTTATGCTTTTAAGTTGAAACTTTATATGCAGTGACATGTAGAATGTCCACTTTTGATGGATTTTACATGTAATAGCATATAAAATGTCCAGTCTTGATAACTTGAAGTCTTTTGATAAACATATATCAATTTAATTTCATTAAAATGTTTTTGATTAAGGAAAACAAGTTTTGAAGGGAGCCTAAAACCCTTTTACAAAATTAAAGATATTTCAATGAAGCCCAACCCAAACAGTATTACAGCCCATAGGTGGAACAGGTTGCCAAAGAACCAAGTGACCATGGTGGCAACATAGATAACACAATATTCCTCTGTCGCAAAAATAGGTTTTGATCGGGCACCTAAAACCCCATGGTTAAAAAATAAATAGACAATAAATCTATAACCATGTCAAACTACAAAGTACAACAGGCCACAAAAGCTGAGAGAGCCAAAACGGGATAGGGACTCAAGATTTCCCTTTTGGTCCCTTCTTTTGAGATTATAATGCCATATCAAAAGCTGGATTGGTGGGCTTGACCTTTTTTCCTTTTACTATTGTCCAACCATCCTCCACCAAACCAATAGCCTCCTGCCATGCAAAGTCATTAGCATCACAACCAGCCCCCTCAACTCTTGTAGTCTAGGGAGAAATTTGGACTGCATCAGAAGAAGGTACAACATCAACATCCAAAGACAGAGCTACAAGAGGGGCTACAGTCAAAAGACTAGCGACAGAATTCAAAGGAAGGAGAACAGAAGAGGTCACCACCATTGGGGAAACATTTGTACCATCAATAACCATTGAATCTGCCACCAAACTATCCTGAGACAAGCCACTATCCCCAATAGAGGGAGCCTTCTGAACTGTGTAATGATCATCTAAAACCTCTTTCCACCAAGTAGGTGACTTCTTCAATCTAGATTTATTAGAGGATCATTAGGCAACAAGGTGGTCAGTCTTGTGGCATTTCTTGCATTGGAAGGGGATACCCTCATAATCAAGAAGTTGAATCCAAGAGCTAAGAGGGGAGACCAACTTAATCTTTTCAAGGAGTCCGTTGGAGACATCAATCTCCACAAGAATGTGAGCATACATCATCCGAAACACATTGGAAGACACAATATCAACCAAAAAGAAGTCCTTGAGTGCCTCTCCCACCGCCTCTAGGACTGAATCTAGCCATAGATGAAGGGGGAGATTCAACAGTTTAACCCACAATGAGATTTTATTAAAGGATTCCAACGATGAGTCAAAATCCTTATACCAAGGCTTAGCCATCAAGCAAAACTTCTCCCCCCATGAGAAACCACAATGCATAATGGCATCTCTATCTTTAGTAGTAGCGAATTTCATAATGAAAAAGCCCCTTGCCACAGGGTAAATCTGGGCTATTTCTGAAATGAGGGGCTCCCAAGCACGGGTGATCCAAGTGTGCAAATCTGACAGAGAGGGCCAAAAACCCTTAAAATGTAAAATAGCAGTTGTGGAAGAGAAGTCGTCCACATAAGTGGAGATTTCATTAGCAATATTAGACCCTAAATCAAGCATAATCAGGTTATATATAGTGACAGGCACAGCATAACGAAACCCCGAACACACAACCTGACTACCAAAGCCACCACCAATGTTGGCCTCATAAGTTGCTATATCAGTGTAAGAGATGGTCGGACTACCTATAGGACCACTATGTGGAGCAATAGTCATCCCAACTGGAGCAACCGTAGAGGAGCCGCCCAAACAAGCCCCAAAGGCAAGGGTAGGAGAGGATTGAGTTTGTATCCCATCTAGGTCAATGCCATAGAGGATGGATTCAAGAGTAGTAGAAGCAAACACGGGAGACGTCGAGCCAAACCTAGCTTCATCCACGCCTAAGGAAGAAACCCATATTAAGGCTAGCGCAATAGCAGAACCAGTCACCCGTGCAGACGAAGCGGTCAAAGTCACAGATGGAGACATTTTTGCATATCACACAAAATAATTTCATTCAAATGTTACTTTAATGGGACATAAATCATATTTATATATCATATTAAAAATATAACACATAAATATCATTTAAAAAGTAACATTTAAACGAGCATTTGATTTAAATATCAAAAATTAAATTAAATCTATATAGTTTATATAGTCACTTTAAGTAAAAAATCAAAAAGTAACTCAACTTAAAATTATAACATAAAGTGCACAATAGTTACTTTAAGTGAAAATCTAAATGATAAAGTAACTTAAAAACATAACATAAAGTGAATTTAAGTTATATTTTTCAAAAGTGAATGTCAAATTAAAAATATAATATGATACTTTTAATTCATGTTGTTGCATCAAAAAGGTCCACTTTTGGGGCACTAAATGACCATAACTCTTGAGTGACAACTTCGATTATGCTCTAGGTTAGACCGAATCAAAGGGGAAACCAAAAGCCATGGCATGAGAAAAACCAAAGGACTAAAAACTAACAAACACAAACTCAAAAGTAAAGGAAAGGATGACGAAGACCTTAAAAATCAAGCAAAGGCTCGAAAGAAAGCAAAACAAAAAGACTTGACGAAAGCCTTCAGTAAAATGATTCATTATATCAATTGATGTTGTTTGATTGATCAATACAAACTAATTAAATAATAAAATAAGCTTAAATAAATACAAAACTAGCTTGGAAAAGTTTTATACTGCTACCTACATTTTGTGGGTAACAGTATGTAGGACAACAAGAGTGATCATCATGTCGAGAGAATTCGTGATGGGAGTTGGATATCATGTTGAGTAATTCCATGACAAATCATGTGGATAGAATCCATGATTAAAGGCTTAGTTGAGATTCTTACAAATCTATCATGTTTAGTGATTCCACAAAAAAAATAAATAATTTCAAGTCTATCATGTTGAGTGATTCCATGAGCAAATTGTTCTCTTAATACTTGGTAGTGCTTCTTGCAGGATTTTCATGTTGAGTGATTCCATGAAATTTTATAGGATCTGTGTAATTAGATTTTATCATTGACGTTTTGGTTGCAGCCTTGTGTGATTGTTCACCTAAATATTTATCTCACGCTAAGAGGGAGTGTTGGAGTTTGTAGCTGCGATATAAATTTGGACGTTAATTTCATTATAGTCACCTTAACTAAAAAAGACATTGATGATTAAATTGTCATATTAAGTATAATGACATGTGTCATACAACATGCATTAAGGCATGGAAATACAAAGAGTTGTAATAAAGAGTCATATTTTGTAAAATTGATGAGACCTTCAGTTGGAATGTGAAGAGACTTTGCTTAAGTTATATATATTGCATCAAGCGATACGCATTGTACACTTGAACTTTTATGATCAATAAAGTAATCTTTTGTTGTGTGGCTGGTTTTTTCAACCTTCATTCTAGAAGGGTTTTTCTAGGATACTTCTCTGTGTGTCTCTTGCATCTTTACCGATATGTTGTAGGCTCTTGCCTTATATAATAAAATATTATTTATATTATAATTATAAATAAATATAACAATTAAAAAAAATATTATACTTATATTAAATCTAATTAAATTTTAATTAAATTTATAAATAAAATCATAATTATAGTTAACTACATTAAAGACAAGTACTAAACTACTATGTAGCATTTGTTTAAGCTTGTAAAATATATAATTTTACTAAAGTTTAGAAAATTATTATTTTTCTTGAAATACAAACTAAATAATGAATTTAGCATGAAAACAATTTAAAACCTTTGAAATTTTACACATTTTGAATTAAGTGATCATTTTTATTGGACATGGATATCCTTCCTACAAATTGCAAATTTGACTTTTTTTCAAAATTATGAAAACACAACAAATTTTTACTAAAATTTCAATGAGAATTCTTACTGATTCTAATGATAAATAGTAGAAAACAACACAAAATATGTATGTATCTAAAAATAAATAAAAATTGACTATCAGGTGTATATTATGGGGAGGATAGCCACACCATTTTTATTTACAACTTTAAAAATAGTTTATATCTCTTTTCTATATTTAGTATAATATTAAATTAATAGATTAATAGAATATATTTTTTAATAATATTTTGTTACTTTCTTTCTTATATTAACTATTATTGTACTATTATATAGCATGAAAAAATTATCATTAATCATATATATGCACTATGGAGTAATAACCAACGATGTATAATTCAACAAAAGTTCTAAAAATAGTAGGAGAAAGGAAACTATAAGTGTTAAATATATTTAACACTATTAATGTCTTTATAACATTAGAATTTATATTATCTAAAATTATGATAGATTACTTATATAATTATTTTTATTTAGCCATTTGAACTTTTGAGTCTCTTATTGAATAAATTGTGAAACATAAGACAAAATTTATGATAAACAATACTCTTTTTTCCCTCATTCATATCAACTCTAACTATTATAAATCAAGTTTACACTTTTTTTTAGCACTTATTCTTACTAGTGATCAAGACTCAAACTCAACCTTAAATATAAACCAAATTAATTGTTTATAAATATTATAGCTATAAAAGTACGTCAGTTAAAAAATGTAAAATAATCAACTAATTTTCTAATTGTACTGAATTGAATTGCAATAATAATTGTACCAAACTATTCATTTAGAATTAAATAATAAATATGTTAAATCTGATAATTTCACTATTTAAATAATAATTACTTATATTGAAATTGGACTTCAAAAACTGACATATGTCTGCATACATTTTATTAGAATTTTAATATTAGTAAATTGGATTATTGATTAAATTATTTGTAGATGATAACAAGAGCTCTAGGAGAGCATGAGTCCCCTGCCTTCTACGATTTAAAGATAATAAAAAGATATGTTTTGGTCATCTAAAGATTTCATTTTTACAAAGATTACTATGAATTAGTTATCAAAATTTCAATTCCAATTTACCAGCTTCTATCTTGTTAAAGAAAAAATTAGCTAAAAATTTATAAAGAAGAATATATGCAATTTTATATTTTATATTAAATATAATAATAAATGAGATTAGTTTAAAAAGTTGTTTTTTTTATATTCTAATAATTATGTATAATATAATCCTATAAATTTCATTATTAAATATTTTAAATCAAATCGTATTTTTTGTTTAATTTAATAATTAATTTACATCTATTTTAATAGATTTATTAAAAAATAAAAAATACTAAAATAGTTGTATCTTATCTTTTACCATTATAGATTTGACAACATTTTTAAATTGAAGATTTACACTATATCTTTTATCAAGGACTTATAATATCAACTATGTCTTGACCCCTTCAAAAACAGAATGCCAAAATATTAAATGATTTAAAATATTAAATAAATATATACAATATACTAATAAGATATAGCTAAATAATACTATCACTCTATATATATATATGTACATATATATATGTATATATATACATATATATATATGTATATATATACATATATATATATGTATATATATATGTATATACAAATATATATGTACATATATATATGTATATATATATATGTATATATATATACATATATATATACATATATATGTATATATATATACATATATATGTATATATGTACATATATATGTATATATATATGTATATATATGTATATATATATATGTATATATATATACATATATATGTATATATATATGTATATATATATATACATATATATATGTACATATATATATGTATATACATATATATATATATACATATATGTATGTATATATATACATATATGTATGTATATATATACATATATGTATATATATATATATACATATATGTATATATATATATATATATATACACTTATTTAAAATGAGGTAAATAAAATATTTAACAATATCAATTGAATAATCTTTAAAAAAACATTAGTTATCACACTTCCGTGAATTGATCAAATATTTTGGACAACATAAATTTACATTTCAAATTAATAATAATTCTTTATGAAACTATTAACATTTACCATTATCCTTATGCTAGAAAACTATAATTTAATTACCCCCACTCAGATTGAGCATGGGCTCACATAGGAATGAAGTAATGCAAGATCTTACACGATTGAACCTCATATTATACAACACATGGAATGGAAAAAAAGTTGAAAAATCTACCTAGCATTTTTTATAAAAACTAACTAGCATTTTTTATAAAAACTAACATTTACTTTACTAAACACAACTATCACTCCCATTTAAAAAAAAAAACCAAAAAAACTAGGGTTTACTCACTCCAATTCAGAAACATTAAAACTTTATTTAACACTGGATAAGGTGGAGGCCGCAGAAGGTTTTATGAAAGTTGGAAAGATTGTTCAATCAAACTTTGTTGCTAATGGTCATGATTGCCATTACATTCTAGCTAGTTCAGTGGTTTTTAATTTATTTTTAAAGCGTCCTTGTTTAAAGTTTCTTCAGCCTCAAGCAGAGGATGTTTTCTCACGCAAACCTTCATTTTTACCAAAACCACATACACGTCATGATGCAGATTGATGGTAGCATCATTAAAGATGGCATTATTTTATTAGACATTGATGACTGCATCCTTATTACATTAAATTTTTTGATGTAAAGAGTTAGTATAATTAATGCATGATTGTTTTGCATGATTGTTTTTTTGTTTGATTTTTGTAAGTGAAAAATATAATTAAACCTCAAAAACATAGTTCTGAGTCAATAAGAAAAAAGATTTATTGTTCTAATAATTGAATTAAAATATATATAATCAAAAACTTTAGGAACATATGATGCATGTTTAGGGAAAAAAGAAATTAAGGGAGGTCAAAAGAAAACAATAGTTCCCTACCTTTGGACTAATAATAAACATAGTACAAAAATTATTATAATTGAAAACAAGGAAAGCAATATTTTCAACTTTGATAACATTATATATTTTACAAACTTGAACAATATGGTTACTAATATTTTTATATAATATGTAATGTCCCTCCGTGTAAGGACTTATAAAATTACTCTTTAAATTTGAGATAATCAGTCTCGGTTTTATTATTGTATTAAAATAACATAATTCTTTATATATTCTTTTCTTCTTCTTTTCTTTTTTCTCTTCCCAGACTATTACATTGTACGTATAGGCTACGTCATTCGAAGACTGGACAAGGAACAATACATTAAAGGCTTGAAAAGACCCTATGTCCCTGCCTTTCAAATGTGAGCCTCCCATCTCTCACCATGCCTAGATGCTATACCATACCTTAGTCCTCGAACATTGTGGTGGGGTCCCATAGCTTGATAAACCTAAACCCAAGAGAGGGCATTTTCCCCTCCTCTTGCCTTAGGACTCAACTCTACCCTCTTACCCACATCTGCTCTTACTGAATGCAATTCTGGGGAATCATCATTTCTTAATCAACTTATTTTATTTATTCGTTCCTCTTTTTCTTGTGTTCATTCTTGTTTCTGTAGTAATATGATGACTTAATTGGAATATTAAAACTTATTTCTTTCTTTCATAATTAAGTTGTTTATTTTCATCATACAATTAATTTGTATATATATATATATATATATATATATATAAGTTATTTATTCAATTATCAAAAGCATATGATTACTTTGTTCATTTAACATATAGTTGGGTTTGTTCCTTACGTATCGAAAATACATATAACATTAAACTGCCCATTAATATTTATTTGCGTCTTTATCGAATTAGGGTTTCTTGTAATTAAATGATACGTTGGAATACCATCATGTTGTCCCATTAATATTATATCAATCAGCTTTTATCTTTAAAATAATGTAATAACGGTTTCATAACATTATACCGTACTTACAATTTTAGGTTTTGCGAATTAAACTTCTTTCCTTTGTTGCGTGGTGATTAGGGCATGCGTGACTAATGGACATATGCTTAAAACTCACCGTGGTTGTATTCTCTTGAACTATTCACTGAGATTTCGCATTCAATCCCACTTCCATTCTAAAAATGTCTGCCCTCTCCCCTCTGTAATCTTCTGTGTTAAATATTATTTCTAAACGGTATGAAGCAATGCTCGGTTGTTTATAACAGCCATTGCTTAATTTGAGTTTATTGTTTTATTGTATTAATAATTAGGTGAATGACAATATGAGTATATTAATATTATATGAATTTATAATCTTTATATCTGATCATTATTAATGATATTAAACATATATATTAACAATATACTTGATAATTATATATTCATAACCATTATACAATGAATATATTTTGATTTACTATGTATTTATAACCATTATACAATTCATTTGATTTGCTATTAATAATTTAAAGAGTACTGGGTTTTCATTTATATTTGTCCATATATATCTAAATATCAACGTTAATGATGACTTATGACATAATACATTTATTAAAGTTTTAAATAATAGAAAATAATATATAAGAACTATAATAAAAGTTAAATTTATTAATATATTTAAGTTATTTAAAAAAAGAAAAGAAACTATAGTACAAAATGTTTAAAATAAAATTACCATGTTAAATGCTAGTGCTATTAGTTATTAGGAAATTGGTTAAAATATAAAATAAAATCTTACATAATAGAAGTCATATTAGAAGTCAAGTCATTGGGCACAAATTTATTGAAAAATGTGTGCATGGCATACATTCGATGAGCATCCAACCATATCAATTGTTTCATTATTCTAGTGTTACATTTTTCTTATGTTTATTAAGTGGGGACGATCAAGTATGCTTTTGATATATAGATCATGCCTATAGATTTCCATTGGTGAATCAAAGGGTTTGCACATTTCTATGCAATAGAAGGCGCAGGTATTAAGGATGGGTAGAAAAATAAATGTCTTGGGGATTAAATTGAATTTTACTAGATACAAGTTCCATATGAATATTGATACGTGTGCAACCAATCTACCCAGTATTTTCATACTTACATTGTTGCACTTATAGGTCATATTTAGCAAATAGAATTTGAGGATTGCTTGCATACTTCTTTGAGGTGGATGATAACAAAGAGCTCATCAACTCTCACCACATCACCTTCTATCTAGAAGTGTTCCATTCCCTTTTTCCATCTCTTCACTCTTCTTAATTGACAAGTAACATAATTTTAGTTTTCAAAATGTTTGTCACTGCCACAGTTTGATAGTTGGCTTCTTTGTGTTGACACTTATAAGGAACCTTTGCATTTGGCTGTTGGGGGTGGTTTCTCAAAAGTTGTTGAAATTCTACTCAAACAACAAGATAATGGTGTTGATATTTCAATAACCTAGGTGAAATGACCCTGTTCAAAGTTTGTGAAAGTGGAAATTCAACCACAGTAATGTAGCTGTTAATAGCATCTCCATCAAGTCTCAACCAAAAGAATACACAAATGAACCTATTTATATGTTGCAATAGTCAAAGGAAATTTAGGTCAGTAACTAAAGTTGTATGGTGATCTTTGCTTATTCTTTGATAAGATGTATTGCTATATACAGATAGAGAAAATTTATGCATGATCATCTTTATATATTTTTGTTTCCTCGTTCCATGGTGTTCTTTTGTATTCCTTTACTACTTGTAAACTAGGTAGCCTATACTTAAGCTATCATATATTTACCATTTGCTAAGGATTTTTGGGTGCCTCTTCCATAGAACTTCTGAGAAATCTCTTAATGTCAAAAGATGCAAAATAATTAATTCAAGTAAAGTATGAAAATGACTATTCAACACTGAATGTAGCTAGCGAGTCTCTTACTGACAATAAATGTCTTTCCATCAAATATCTTTTGCTAGTGATGGAATATTTGTATTATAGGCATGAAAATATTATTTAGACTACTACCTTAAATTTCTTAATAAAGGACTTCACTGCTAAATATAAGAATTATGGCATTGCCATCTTTTCCATTGTTAGCAACGGATTTTATTTCTAATCTAAGGAGACTCGTCATTTTCTCAACTGTAAAATTCTCAATCTCCCTTCTTAGTTTTAAGTTATTTTGTGCATGTTTCATTGCAAGTCAAAGAAATGGTAACTTCAACCAAAGATGTAAAAATATCAATCTTCCTTCTTATATTTAGGTCATTTTGTGCATGTTTCACTACAAATCAAAGAAATGGTAACTTCAACCAAAGCTCTAGGTTTCCAAAATCAATCCTACTAACAATTTTTTAAAACAATTGTGGGCATTTTTAAGTTCCACTTTCATGATCGTAGTAAACCAACCATATCATCAAGGGTTAATGGAAACTTGTCAAGTTATCTAAGTATTAATTTGAACTCCCAACTAGAAAACAAAGCCATATCCAAACAAATGAGGTGGACAAGAAAAAATATGTATATAACCATGACTACCAAGCAACAGCAAACAAAAAATAAATCTATGGCCAAACAATGAGGCACAAAATGAATTAAAATGTATAAAATGATGGCCTTGCCAACACTAAGAAACATCAAATGGAGAACTCATACATAACCAATCATATAGATAGATAATTTAAAAGAACTAAGAGTTCCAATACTTTGGATCTTGCTCTCCACCTTCTCCTATGCCTTCCACGAACTCCTAAATAGACATTAGCACTGGAAGCTTACATAGAGACTCTATCAAATAGGTCACTGGAAGAGAAGAAAGCTTCCTAACAATCACCATCGTCCTAGTTCAACTATAGTTAGTTGTGAAAATTTTGTATTCAAGCATGAAACTTCTACCATCTTTGGCAGGAACTTGGCTGCCCTATAGCTTTTGTTTAAAAAAGTATGTTTCTTATAAGTTCTACAATGTGTAAGGATTGGGAATGGGAATCATTCCCCACTATAGTCTATATTATGTTGTAATTTCTATTGAATTTTTTTCATTCCTATTTTGTAAAACAAGTATTATCATCCTCAATATTAGGGAAAATTGATAAAATTTATTTTTAAATGCATATTTAGCTTTTCAAATATAAAAATAATTAATGTTAGAAGAAAAATAAAAAATGAAATGAGTAATACTTCATTTTGTGTAAACTAGAAAATTCCTATAATTTATTCAAGATTTTTTATAAATTTGTTAGAAACAAACATAATGCAAGAAACACTAGAATCTCTAGTCTTATTCAAAAGAAACACACACCAAATAATCATTAACCCAAAAAGGAAGAAACCGATTCTAAAAACCAAAAACATAGGAAGAACACAAAGTTTTAACAAGAAACATTAGATTACTCTATTGGAATATTGACTTGTGGATTTGATGGGTTGTTGTTTCATTGACTTGCAATAATGATGATGGTCGAGACCTGAGAAGTCTTTTTTTAATGCCAACTAAGTAACATTCTATCTAATTGCCTTTCATAAATGATGGTTCCATGGTTCAGACACGAGATCTTTAAAACACCAAATCAAGGCTAATAAGTGATATTAGTTACCTCTACAAAATGGTGGTATGCTGAGTTGTTTTAATGTGGCCATTATGAAGCTTATGGTCCTATATGATGGTTGGAAAGGGTAAATCACTTAGTGAAAGATTTCTAAAGAGAAATGTGTTTTCACTTGAGAAGTATTTAATTTGACTTACATAAATATATTTAAAACTTAATTTTAACATTATTTAATAGGCTTCAAACTTATTTAATCTTAATGAAGGATTGTTTATTTGACTTAGTGAGTCTTGTCTTCATTGATAAATGCACTTTTGACGAAATCCCCAACCTATCATGCAATTTTGAAATACAGATAATGGAGTCTTGCAATGCAAAAAGTGAGGTCGATTCTAATTAGAAAGATGAATAGAACAAAAATTAGGAAGAGGAGAATGGAAAAATTAATAGAAAGGGTGTTAACATTAAATTATTATTAGTATTAAGGTTAATAGTACAATTTAATTTAAAATGGATTATATATGAGTTTGAATACAAATAGAATGATGTTCTACTTCTAATTCTTTTTAACATAATATGTGATATGTATATTTTACTGTCGGTTAATCATTGCACCTCCTTTGGTGCAAGTGTTAGTTATTATTAGTTATTATATTTGAGTAAACTTGAATTCAAGACAACAAGAAGTTCACAATTTATTCTTGTCTTTCAGTGAAATTGTTTTTTACACTTGTAATTTTAAACCCAATTTAATTTAATTTAATACATGTTTGGTTTTCTTATAAATTATAAATATTAAGTTGTGAAATCAATAGATATAATATATATGTATAGAAGGGGAGGATGGGAGGTCTACTGAAAAGCACAAGGGTTGCCTTCCCTCAAGTTCGATGTGTCAAACATAGTTGAATATGTTGTTGAAGCCCTTAAATGTCATGTAGTAATCAGTCAAACACTGGTCTCCTCTCTTTGATCCCTCCATTGTTGATCCTTATTCTGGCCCAATTCTGACGATAACCAATTTATGGATGAACTTTGAAATTATTGAGCCAAGAACCATTTCTCAGTCTGCTACTCTTGCCATGGAGTTGACTCTAGTGCAAAAATGTACATGCAAGTAAACTAAAAAGTTAAAATGGGTGAAGGATGCACAAGTTTGTATATTTTCAACTAGTTAGTGTGAGAGCTTGATTATTAGACTTATCATTTTCTTACATTTGTCCATATTCCATATAAGATAGAATGACCTTATTACAATATTAGTACTAGAGATAAAAAATTTTACATATTTTAGGAACATACTATAAATTCAAAAATATTAAATCTAGAAGTCTTCACAACTTGAGCCAAACAATCCCTTTTCTAATATGATCGAGGCTTGTGATATCTACCAAACTCTAGTGTCAAATACCAATGATCTTGGCATGATTAATTCATTGAAATAAGGTATAAGATGGATCTAAAATAAGAATCATACATTCATGGTGATTATTACTACAAGCTTGAATTAGGCCACTTATAATGTTGTATTATCATAGTTGGTCATATATATTTTTCTTAAGAGATTTTTCTATATTTTTTTAGATTATGGTGAAAGCAGGTTTTGAGGGGACCTAGAACCCCATGCAAAAACAAAAAAAACTAGATAAATGAGCTAAAAGTCCCACCATGTTTTACAAGGACCTAGAACCTACAAATATGGCAGCAAGCCAAAAAAAAAGGTTTTACAAGGACCTAAAACCTAAATACAGACTAAAAGCTGGAAAATAAAAACTGTTAAACATCTAGCACTAAGAGCCAAGACTAGAAATCTCGACCAACAACCAAAAATTGCAAAAAATAGAGCAAACTTACACCAGCTCCTTTGTTGCCTTAGTCAATTCTTTACCAGTATTAACAACCTACTAAAGGAGGTCTTCGATAGTCGAACTAAGAGCACCTTCAATAGTCCTTTTCGTGCTTTGTCTTGTCCTCTTACTTTGGCCACCAATCAAGTGGGCAACCATAGGGGAAATGATTTCTTCATTGCTTCTCCTTCCAATACTTGTCGTCACTACACACAAACTAACGGTAACCGTGTGGTACTTAACCAGTTGCCTCAACCCTGCTTCATAGGCCATGAGTTTCTCTGGGATGTTCCCAACTTTACTTTCTAGCTCAATTCTTTTGGTTTCCTCATTTTCTAGGTTGTTCTTCAAATCCCTAACATTTTTCTTTAGGGAGATGGTCTCATTGTAAATCCAAGAATCAACCTAAAGAAAAGCATCCGCCTTCAGTTTGGCTTTGAGGAACAAAATTCTCCCACTAGTCTTCACCTACCCATTATCCCCATCAGCAGTGTTGTCCTCGGGATAGTCAATGTCCTCTTGGGCATCTTGGGCACTAACTTTCTCTCCCCAACTGAGACCTCTTTCTCATCTTCAACCTTCAAATCCACATTATCAATTTTTGTCTCATGAGTAATAAGAGAAGTTTTCATATCTTTTTTGTCAGTTATGGTGTCCACTGGATGCCCCTTCTCATGACCAGCTTCAAGGGTTAGCAGGTTCTGATTATTAGTCATGTCTTTGTCGATAGAGGGTTCAAACACCTAGTATGTTCCTTCATCCATGAAATCAAAGAACCCACATTGCTTCCCGTGCCACCAAATTTAACCAAGAAATCACCCTGATTCCCAGAATACCCTTCATTGTTTAAACTATAATCTCCACTCTCTATCTTCCTCTCCTCTTCCTCATCATTCTCCTTCTCCAAAGTATCCTTGTCATCCTCTGAGACTTCTTCAGGTCTGACATCTGTCTTACTTATCTTAACTCTACCTTCCTTCTTACAATTCTTATTTTTCTTTTTCTTCACAGATTCCTCATCACCTTCCAAGTCACCATTTGACTCTATTTACATTCCCTCTCCACTTATCTCCTTAATATTCACATTATGAGTCTTTATTTTTTTCACGCTGAACTTATCCAGAGTGGCCTTCCCCAAAATTTTCTTTCTTTTCCCCACCAAAGGAGACGGCTTCACAACATTCTCTCTACAGTATTCTTCAATTAACATAATTAGCCCTTCATGAAGGACATGCCTACTCCCTTTTTTCTTATGAGCACTAAGGTTGTTTAACAAGGAGTGCTTTAGATAAATGGGAAAAGAAACCCTATCCTTGTATATGAAATGATTCAAAAAAACAAAGTGGAAATTATGCACACATTTTGATTGTCCATCTAGAATGAAGTACTCATGAATGTATGATAACACATCTTGCCAAATTTCCTTAATCTGGTCAAGATCAAAGAAATCCCCCTCCTTCACCAATTTATTTTCTTCTTTGAGGATTTTTAGGTATTTCTTAAGTGTGTTATTCAAAATTTTAATCTCTTTTCTAAATTTAATTCCCCTATTGGAAGCCCAATTATTTTAGCTATGAACTCTTCGAACATAGACACAATAACCCATGCAAAGACACTTTCTTCCCCAACCAATTCTCGAAGAACTCCTCAGTGATATGAGTTTTAAAACCATGCAATTTCTCAAGGTAAATAGTAACCTTACCCTTTTGAAGAATTCCCCATGTTGCGGCCATCTCCTTCCAGTGTTCGCAATTCACGAGCTCCTGCTTCCTCGGCTCGCCACCCATCTTGCTAACCAGATGAAGAAAATGATCTCTATGAAAAAACAACACTTCGCAACAAAAAAATTTACAACCTCTAAAATTTCTTTCCAAAAATGCCCAAAAAAAGGTGCCAAGAAAAGAGGATGATTATGAGGAGGTACTCCCTTGAAAAACTGATAAACCGATTATTAATGCCACAATAGCCTTCATTTAAAAAATAATAATTAATGAATCCTCTATTCCATTGCATTTGTCACATCAAAATGAATAAGTGCCTTTAAATCAACTTCGTTGCACAAGTCATCCACCCACCTCAACAACTTGTTTGTACCAACAACTTTGTTGGCAATCCAGTCAACAACCTTGTTACCTTTACGATAATATGTGAAATAAGAACATTATCAAAATTATTACGTAGTTTCTTAATTTCCCAAATTATCACTTCAATATTTCAAATCACTGAATAATTATTATTCAGCATGTTAATAATGTTTAAAGAATCCCCTTCCAACCACAGCTTCCAATAACTAGTTTCCACTGCCTTCCTGAAAATAAACAAAGTCGTGGACACTTCAACTCTATGACTAGTAGATAATCCAATAGGAATAACCACAACATCCACCACCCTGTCATTATGATCCCTTAAACTCCACCACAACCAACTCTCCCCAGGTTCCCTTTAGCAAACCCATCAAAATTAGCTTTGGGCCATCCCGTTGGAGGAGATTCCAGATAACTCCTTCTCTAGTGGTTCTGTCCTTAATAACTTTATTTCTAATAGGATCAGAGATTTTAAAATCCTTGTTATTTCCATTTTGAGATTAAAATTTTCTCTTTTATAGCCCTTAGAACTTTGTGGCCTACCACACAAGTGGAACACTCTTTATCTCTAAAGATCCTATTGTTTCTTTCTTTCCATAGAAAATGAGTATCAAGGCAGCTTACAGGACATTTCCAACAATGTTCTTAGGCTAGACCCAATGAATTTTGCAACACTCAACAATGATGATCCAAACTTCATGTCTACAGTGGTAATGAATAAAGAGATGATTGTTGTCTTCGCCATCCATCTTACACAAAGTGAATACCTCAATAATACAAAATCCCCTTTTATGAAGATTGTCAACAGTCAGGATTTTATTTTGAAGAGAGATCCAAAAGAAAATTTCAATCTTAGGCACAAGCCCCTTCATCTATGCTTTGGCCTAGGGGGGTTGATTCCCATTCAGTTCGAAAACTAAGGCCACCCTTATAGTTCCTACTCGGGTCAATTCCCCACACCATAAAGTCCTCCTGACCCATGTTAAAATAGAAAGAGTTGAGAAAAATTTGGAAACTTTTTAAGATTAAGATTGACCTCTACAAGATTCACCCAACCATCATTTCTCCAATAGTTAAGAAAAAAGCATCCAAACTTCTCGTTGCATCTTTCAATGGAAGAAACATTATTATATACATTTAGCGAAGGATAATCCATAATCTGGGCATCCTCCCAAAATCTCACCTTTCTACCATCACCACTTTCCATCTACAACCTCTTTGAAGAATGCTTTTAGCCCCTTGAACCGCATTCCAGATGGCCAAGGAATTGACAATCACCGGGTAGTCTAAAGAAATCTGACATAGAGGGAGCACGATGAAGGTATTTAATTCCAAATAAAGCTCCATTCCTTATTATCTTGGTACACTATCCACATCTACTTGCAAGAAGGGCCCTATTCATATTTCTAATAGTTCTGATTTTGAGCCCCCCTTCACATTTTGGCTTATAGATATTTTCCCAGGGAATAAGTGTCATCCTTTTCCTTTCTTCAGAACCAGTCCATTAAAAAATCCTTTGAATCTTTTCAATAGCCTCCACATATTTGACTGGAATTTTGAAAAGGCTTAGAGCATAGGTTGCAAGGATTTGAAGAAAAGACTTTCCTAGCTTGACTAAGCATATTTCCTTTCCAACCAACCGGTTTCTTGTTTAGCTTCTCCACCAGACCCTCCCAAAAGGAATCAGGGGGTTTAAGACCCATGGGAAGACCAAGATAGATCCCGGACAAGGCACCAATAGAACAACCCATGATATTTGCTATCCTTCTTTGTCTACGGATGGGGGTATTAAGGAAAAATATAGAGCTCTTCTCCCAATTGACCGATCAACTTGAAGCATTAGAATACAGATTAAGAGTCGTTTTAAAACTCTTTACCTCCCTAATAGACACCATGCCCAAAAAAATATTATCATCCACAAATTGTTCATGGGAACAAGAGACAGGTTGAGAAGAGAGCAATATAACATGAATATTCCCTTTTCCCACAAGACCTCCAACATACCTCCCCAAAAATTCAAGCATAAGAGTAAACAAAATCAAAGAAATGGGATCACCTTGTCTTAGCCTTCTAGTAGGTTTAAGAAAACCGGATAAGGCCCCATTAGATAAGTAGGAGATGAGGCCCCATTAGCCAAAACAATATCTTAAATCACATAATATCTTACATTCAATGATTTGATGACTACACTTTTTATGATGCTATTTGTAGTACAAGAGTTGTTTATCATTCTAATAGTTATGTTGATTTTTTCCTCTTTTTCTTTTAAATTGTCTTCCTTTGATCTTCCATTAACCTCTACTCTACCTGTCCTTCCATCACCTTACCGGCTCTAGAAGAAAAAATCTTGTTAAAATGCACTCCTTTTTTGTTGAATAATTAGGATAACCTTTCAAATGATTATTTTCTTATAGAAATTCTCAATAGTTTGAATGAGTTTGAAGAATTTTCTTTGTAAAATTTATAAAATAGATATCAACTTTCCCATTAGCAACATCCATGTCTTATTCCATGGATCAAATCATAGAATTTAGACTTACTAAATCCCTATTTCTTAGCAACAACTTCAACTAAATTTGAATGAATTTCAATTTGCATTTTGAATCATATAGATCTTTTAAGTTTTAAATTGTGCCCCCATCTAACTTAATATCATTTCATGTATAGTATTCATTTTCATTAATTAAAGTTCTTATTATAACCAAAGTTCTAGAATTTTACTTTCAAACTTCCTTTTTAAAAGTGATTATTAGTTATATAAGTTGGGCGTCTCCATTAACAATATTGAAGTACAAAGTAGAATTTTTGAATTTTTTTGGATTGAGGGGTTAGGAACCCATTACGGGCCCACATGTGCACCGCTTCAGCTTAGGGCCAAGGACTAAGGGGCATCCACAACGTGAAAATCACTTGGGGCACAATCCAGCCCTCATTCCTTATGGTGTCGGGCCTTGCACTCATCAAGACTTGATCTCTCGTGGGCTCTTTGTGAGCCATTCAACTTCACTAGTAGACCAAAGGCCTGTGGACAAATAAAATTATTTTTAACTTGCCTATATAGCATTCTACTAAGGTATATTTTTCAATGATAGTAGAGTCTATAAGAGATCAACACAATATGTCTAACAGAACTGTCTGCTGTGCAAACACTGTTGATAGATAAACAACAGAATAGCTGCTGCAAATGCTCTCTGCCATCATCATCAACAGAAGCAGATGGGAGTCGTGCAGCCGTGTATGGAAACATCTCATCTGTAGAAATGAATATGAATATGCCTGTAAGTTCTCTAACATGGGTCCTTACAGACATGTTGGTATAAAAGATGATAGCTGCAGCCCGCTTTTTCCATGGAATGCACTACGAGCTTGAAACGTTGCCCACAATGGATAACATGTTAAGCCCTTCAGACCCTTCAAATCACTCCTTCCTCACCAGAAGACCCAGTTGAGTTAAAGGCCTTTTCATGCTCTCTGCTTCAAAGAAAATAACTATAATCAACAATTATACTAGTTGAATTATTTTCTATTGTTATACTCCTCAACGTATGCTAAGATGTAATTAGATTATTATAGTTTCAGTGAAAATATATTAAAGCAGCAGTACATGCAACTTACTGTTTCTTTAAAATAGAGAATACCTATACAATGTATTTTCATAGTAGCACAGCCTTGGCTGCTTAGAACTTATTCCTTCTGGTGCTTTTAAAGCTACCAGAGCTTCTCTTTTAGTAGAGTATAAATGAACTAGGGTAAGATACAATAAAATGTGGCATGGAGAAAAAGACATTTCAGGGAAACCCCTCTAGAATTCAAGTTTTGTCAGCAATCTACGAAAAACAATTATAGTATTTCCTATATAATTGAATACAATTCATTTATTTATCACTGTCCATTTGCTTGGATGGACACTTGTTGTGAATGATAAGCCACAGATTTTAGAGCTGGATTTTACGTGTTACCAGTGTACGACTCCTTGTTTATTTCTTACACTTCAGCTTGAAAGAATTCACTATTGATATTATGGGTATACCAACCTGATCAGTGTTGCAATGGGGAAAGTAACAAGTGACTTGAATTTATGAGCATTTACAAAAACAAACACATGAAAATGTAATCACAAATTAGTACAATGACTATTGCTATTATGGGTATACCAAACTGATCTGTGTTGCAATGGGGAAAGTAACAAGTAACTTGAATTTATGAGCATTTACAGAAACAAACACATGAAAATGTAATCACAAATCAGTACAATGTTGTAACATTTTTTTTATTCCTAATATTTAATGTCTCTTAGATTATTTGTAAAATGAAGGTAGTTCTAGAAACATTTATCCTACTGATCCCTAAAACTCTTGTTTTAAATTCATACTTTTCAAATTTGAGATAGATCTAAAGAGATTTAATTGTAGAGCGTGAGCCGAACAAACTCGTAGTGAGAGAAGAAAACCTCTTCTACTTTGATTTCGTTTAGTAATCATGATACAAAATTCAGTCAGTCTACAAATTTTTATCATTTAAGAACTTAAGTCAATCTACAATGTTCTGGAATTCTTGCTTATATTTTTTATGACGAAGGAAGGGAGAGGGCTCTGAACCCACAGAAGAAAAGCAAGAACCACAAATCACAAGTTAGCATTGTGAAGGGCCATTACAGCTGATCAGTGAGTTAGCACAACATCAACCATTACAGCTCAATGCAAAGCCTTCCAAAAAACTAATAAAAAATTGCCACGTTCAAAGAATTTAAACTACTAACACAAAACCAGACATCAAACTAGTCGAACATAATACTGATTATATGATCCCCCAAAAGAACACTAGCAGTAACAGTCCATCTTGTCAGTAACATAATCCATGCTTATGTTGTTCCCACAGAAATGATTTTTGTAGGGTTTTGGGTCTCAAGTTAGTTTTCCAGTGATCTACTATGAACCAATAGCATGTTTCCAATGCATTGAAATAATTTTTTTCACCTGGAAATACTTCTCATGGTGGAGATGTCGTTTCCAAGGGTTCAGTCAGTCATGTATCTCTGGTATAATTCTTTTGTTAATTTTACCATCAACCGGTGACAACTCTATTTGATTCTAAAACAGTTCATCCTAAGCATGTCTAAGGCTTTTGTCCATCCTTTTTTATCCTAGCAAATAGAAAACTGAAACTTACTATTCCTGAATTAACATGAGAATGCACTTTAAGCTACCTAAAAACATGTCATTAACCATAGCAGTAGTGCGAAAGTCCACAATTTTTCTTCCATGCAACTATGGCCCTCTTGATCGAGAGAAACACATCTCACTAACATACACACAACTAAGCATAAATCTGGCAATTGCCGTGATATATATTCAGGTCCTTATCAGAATAGCCATTGAGATTCGCTATATCCTCTCTACTACAAGGAAACCATAGTTACCTAATGGTTCCATGGAGGGGCTTACACTGACCAATTTAGGAATGAATTTTAGAGATACGGTACACATCTGCACTGATGAATCTCATCTTTTAAAATTTATCACAAAAATGAACAGCACCAACCAGATGCTTATAGTTGATTGAAATAGATTCCCTGAAAGCAGGAGCTACACCATTCTACAACCCCACTAGTAGGCAGCAGCTCAAATCCTCCTACAAACCCAACCCCAACAAATAGATACTCCACATTCTCAAGATAAGGATTAAGTTTAGCAATTTTTAATGAAAACAGATACATTTACAGTTGACGAACAAAATCAGCAACTGTATGCAACACTCAGAGATGTAGCATATTTCTCAGATAGAATAAGCACCAAATTGCCTGAAGCCTACTATTAAAACACATTCAACCTGTTAAAAAGTTGCTATCAAATAGTTTCAGCATAAGACCTATACAGAGATTTAGTGAAAACAAAGCAACTACTACTACTCCAATCTCTTAACTGCAACTCCAGCTAGGGCATTTTCATAGAACAGATGCAAAAAAAACTATAGAAGCATGTCACAATGGAAGCATATAAAATAAAACCCTTCTAGATGTTGCACCTTTTTTTATTGATGTTTGTATATCTCCATGATAACCTACATCTTGATGCACATAGGACCAACAAACAATCATGGAATCCCCTAAAACAAACCAAAATCTTTATAAAGTATGCATTGCACACAGAATCTAGTCATCTTTTCGTTTAATTATTTAATGTTGTAGATGATACAAAATATTGTTATAGCATTTTCAAAGCAGAAAATTACTTATGAAAATAGTACTCTCATCCTCAAAAACCTCCCCACAATAATTTAAACAGAAATCCACATATTCAAACTACTAAGTTATCAACCATTCAATCTAAATAAGGTCAGCTGCAATGAGATGCCTAGATTGATGATTGTAAATTTTCATGGTAGCCATGGAGGAAAGAATATTATGAGATACCATAATATAGCAATCCAAAATATCTACTGATGGTGAAAGTATAACTTACAGAAATCCACATATTTGAACTACGAAGTTACTAAAGCAAGGTCAGTTGCAAAGAGATACTATAAAGTTCTAATGGCAATCCAAAATAGCTACTGATGGAAAAAGTATAAATACACAAATTCACATGTTCGAACTACTAAGTTACCAAAATAATCTCAGTTGCAATGAGATACCATAATATTCTATAGCAATCCAAAATATCTACTGATGGCGACAGTATAAGTATAGAAATCCACATTATCGAACTACAAAGTTACCAAAATATGGTCAGTTGCAATGAGATACCATAATATTTTGATAGTAATTCAAAATATCTACTGATGGGAAAAGTATAAGTACTAAAATCCACATGTTCGAACTACTAAGTTACCAAAATAAGGTCAATTGCAATGAGATACCATAACATTCTGACATAGCAATCCAAAAGATCTACTGATGGCAAAAATTTGACATGCGTAGTTGGTACTCTTCTTGCAATAATGCTAAATGTTTGGAAGCAACTTCCATCTCAATAAATAGTTGTGTTTGCCACTTTTGATCAAGCATTTCAGCTTCTGTTTTGCTCAATGATGGCAACTCCCTCCCAGAGGAAATATCGTTAATCATTGAGAAATTAAATCCAGTGGCTCTCAAAGTGTTAGAAGAACGTTGAGCTTCTCTCTTAGCCGTATTCACAAAATTCACAATCTCATTCTTGAACCCGCTAAGCATGTCCTGCATCTGACCATTAACTACTCTCACGCTCTCTTTGCACAGCCGATCAAACATCTGGTTCTTTGCTCAGTCGTTACAGCACACGAGCTCCCATTTGTAGTGCCATTAGAAACAACCTGCGCTAAATTTTCCTCATTGTTTGGTAGATTAGTTATCCTTCCATTCTGAAAAGGTCGGCCCAAATTTTCCCTAGCATCATGATGACCTGCAGCTGCGACATTCGAGACATGCCGTGTTGAATTCTCTCTTACATTTGACTGCTTGAGTGCAATATTTGCATCGCGCGGTGTTGAATTCTCATCATCCGCGGATTCACTTTCCTCACTCTCCTCCGATGAATCCTTCTCTTCTCCCCCATTATCCTCAGAAGAAACCTCATCTTCTCCCATGCTTCTTTGTGTACCTGTATCTGCAACCTTGTTGTGCACACTTTCAGAGACATGAGAAATTCCCTCCTTTTTCTTCTTAGTCTTCATCACTTGTGACAAATTCACATTGCCATTTTGTTTACCTTGATCAAGCCCTTCCCCTTCTTCACTAGCGCATGCATCTTCGTCTTCCTCCTCTTCCCCCTCCTGCTCCTTCAAAGCTATGTCCACATCTTCATGTTCTCTCTCTCTTCTTGGATCCGCAACAACATTTTTCTTCTTTTTCTTCTTTCCCACTCTTGCACTACCTCCGTTACGCGCTTTTTCTATACCAGTCACCTCCTCCTCCTCTTCCTTATTTCCCCAAATTTGACTAGACAATCTATACAAATTCTCTTCGTGCGCATTCTTAAACCCAACAAAACCTTTATCCTTAACCTTACCCCTAGCCATATTAAACTTCATCTTGAGACCCCTAAACTTATTATACAGCTGCTCGTTACTATAATCCCCTTCCAGATCCTTCTTGACGGCCTCATAAAAAACACCCAAATTATTAGAGACAAAATCACCTTTTTCGCAACATGCCAAAAGCCTCTCCAGAAATGCAGCCTCATCCTTTGCATTCCAAACCTGGCCACCTTTCTTTACAGACTTTTTAGGTTCTGGAATCTCCGTCGCTTTACCCTTATTCTCTCCCTGCGCGGGTTCCTTCAATTTCTTTGATGATGATTTGCCGATGCCTTTTTCTCCAGGCTCTCTAGGGCAATTGATTGAAGAAGAGGGCTTTGATGGGGCTTGAATATTGTTTCTATTTTTATGCTGTCTAGTTGATGGGGGAGTAGAGATTTTCTCAGTATTGCCTGAATCGGATGATGACTCGGTAGCAGGTGCAGAAGAATTCTTAGAAGAAGAAGGCATTTCGTCAGAAGTGGGATTTTTGTTGTTAACTTTATTCACATTCGTTGAATCGGAGCGAAAACTAAATACAACAATTGCAACGAGGCATGGCAGACTGTGGGTAACAAATCTTGGAGGATTTAGGAAGTAAAATAGGCTAACCAGCACCGGAAGTGTGTGTCATTCCATCCGAATCAGCCGCCGTGGGTTTTCAATGTCTTTACGCCGACAGGTGGAAAAACTGACCAGTATTTAGGTCGAATTGGAGAAAGCTTGACTTGAATGCAGATTAAAGCGAAATAGTAATTTGTTGTACTTCATTTCCCTTCAAAATAATACTTTTGCTTAAAATATGGGCTTTACCCACTTTCATTTGAGATTGCTGGGTGCGTAATATAATGCAACGATGCGGCTATCCTCTATGGAAATTGTTGTAGTGGATCAATTTTCAAAAGATGGAAAACAAAAAATTTGGAAAAAAATTCACTATTGGTTCTTTTGACCTTCTTTTTTTTTTTTTTGTTTTTTAAAAGTTTGAAATTAGTCTATTTCTAATATAATGAGGCTAGGTTTTAGTTGGACACCATATATGTAAAGATTATTTCATTCTTCTTTGTTTATTAGTTCCCACCAAAGGTAGATACTATAGCTTTCATGACCAATCAACTCATAGGTATAAAAAGAAACTTCAAATGTTTATATCTTTTTTTATTTTTTCATTATTTTATAAATCACTTTTTTCGTTCAGTCTATTGGACCATACTATTTTTAGTAGGGAGAAAATTCAATTTTCTATATCAAAAATACACATATTTTCTAACTACTCTATCATGCATTAATGAATGCATTAATTACAACTTTATCTTTTCCACATTTGTGATAGGTTGATTAGATTTTAATTGTAAATGCATTTCCACAATCCATAATACTAATTCTGATTTATGATTTTGGATATTGATTATATTTTCAAAAAAGTAATATTTGTATCTTCCACCTCACACCACTTTGGACAAAAATAGTCTCTAATCAATATTAATTATCACAATTTATTTTTTCAAATATAGAGTTAAATGTTTTATATTTCTTATTTTAAATATATTTATTAGTTTTACAATTGTAAAATGTTATTTCTTTAAGTTTACACTATGGTTTACTAGCTACTATTTTACAATCTTGTCCGAATTTTATTTTTTATACTATTTTTCAAATTGTAAAACTAATACTACCCCTCAAGCTTACTAGATATTTTGGTAGTTTGAATTAATTAATCAACAATTTATTTTCTAAAATTAAATATTTCAATTTATAATTGAATTTCAAAAGAACAATACCAGAGTTTATTGACATGGGCAAGAATATCCACATTATGAGCAATAACCTTATAAATATTCTTAGCTTTAAGCTTATCTAAAACAACTCCATCAGGCCACTTGCATTTAATGTATCTAAAAGAGTCCACATGGCAAAGAGAAGGAATATCCTTGGAAGCTTGAGAAATTAAATTATAGGTTTTCTTCTGAGACTGAGGTAAATTAAATCTAATCTTGAGATCTTCCCAAGGGATAAGAGAATTATGTTCGAAGATATCAGCAAATCGAGAAATACCAGCTTCAGTCCAGGACTTGGCAAAACACCCCTAGTAGAGGTCTAGGGGCTTGTTATTCAAACTCAAATTCCACCATATGGATCTCTCTCCATGAAGGTGACAAATCATTATAAAAATCCCTATTGGTGATAAATTTTTGAACATGCTCCCAAGCTCGCTAGATGGATCTGAAAATAAGTGACCCTTGGACCACAATTGGGAACTTACCAACAATAAGGTCACATAAAGGGAGATTTTTCCAAGATCTAGCCTACTTGGGAAAACCTCTCTCAATGTTGTGTCTAACAAGAACTTTCCAAGGACTATCACCCTCCATAGATTAAAAAATCCATTTGGCGGAAAGAGCTATACCTTGCAGCTTGAGATCTTTTAACCCCAACCTTCCCAGGACTTATCAATATGGCACCAGTCCCATTTAATAGCATGATACTTTCTATTGCCCTTGCCATTAGATAAGAGAAAATGCCTAATGGCCTTTTGAATCTCAAGAATTTGGTAGATATTGAAAATCCAAGTAGAGGAGTAATAAATATTGTATGAAGATAAAAGCTTTTGACAAACTTGAAATCTCCCGGCCAGAGATAAAGATCTGTTATACCATTTATTAAGTCTATTCTCAATCTTGGCCTTAACCCAAGCCCACATGTCCTTGAGAGAAGGATCAACAGAATAGGGGATACCAAGATACTTGACTATATTTTTGGGGCCTCCTCATTGAAACTTGTGCTGGAAGAACCAATCAAGAGGTTGATCAGTCCAACCCAAGCAAATAGACTTAGCTTGGGAGATTTTAGCACTCGAGATTGTACAAAATAAGTCCAACTTAATTTGCAAATTTTTAAGGTTGTTGTCGGTAAGCTCAAAGAAGACAACAGTATCATCAACAAAGTGACTATTTATAAGCTCTTCATTATTACGTAGGTAAAGCCCTCTAACTTTCAGGGATAGAGTATCATCTCTAAGGATATAGTATAAAGCTTCAGCAACAATAACAAAAAGAGCGAGAGCTAAAGGGAAACCTTGCCTAATAGACCGACAAAGAGGGAAAGGGTCCGAGATAGAACCATTAATCTATTTGGAAAGGTCCTTGTAAGCCTAAAATTCTATTTGGAAAGGTCCTTGTGAGCCTAAAATTCAATGTTTTAAATGGTTGTTGTTAATTGATAGACTTCCTATTAGAAGAGATAATTAGCATTCTGATATTTGTAATATTTGCAAGTTACCTAAAACAAGTAGACATATCTTATTTGATTGCCTTTTTGCTAAAGAAATTTGGAATTTATTTGATATTTACTATCCCATTAGTGTGAGCATCATTGAAATTGTTACTGGTCATATTAATGGGATTAGTAAGGATGCTAATTTCTTCTAGAATATGTTGTCCTCTAACATTCTTTGGTAGATTTGGAAATGCAAGAATTAGGAAAAGTACCAAGGTAAGCCAAGGGTTCTTAATGAGTTTTTTTGAAAACTCACACATTTTAAAATCTTCTTGCAAGTGCAAAACACCATGGTGATTGAAAAGGACAAATTAAGTAGATTTCTTAAAGATGGGCAGGCTTCTTTCTTTGTTCACGATCCTAAGTATGGCTATTAGTGGAGAGGGACTATGGATAATCTGTGGATGTTTGAGCACACGTGTTGGAGGCTGATCCAAGCTATTAAGAGGAACCATAATGCCAAGAAGGAGGATATCTTTATGTTGTCCCAAATTCAGGAATGGAAGACTATTGTTTGGATGGAAGGCCCACTTGGTTGGACCGCTTGGGTTGATCTGTATTGTGATATCTTGTACTAGCCTTGTGTTGTTCAATTTTTGTTGTTCCTTGATGTTCTCTAGCTAGTCTTTTGCTACTATGACTCTAGTTTGAGG